>JAOTRO020169756.1:0-12504 GCA_028566515.2 Pyracantha coccinea | reverse complement strand
GCATCCTAACTTACCTCTAACGGTTTCGGCTAAATAACGTGAGAGGGATCCGATATATACTTCCGAAGCATGGAAACTTGAAATACATCATGAATATGCGACAACTCTGGTGGTAGCTCTAATCTATAAACAACCGCACCAAATCTCTATGTGATTTTGTAGGGACGCCATATCGAGGACTCAACTTTCCTTACTTACCAAAATGAACTACGCCTTTTCCATGGCGACAACTTCAGAAAGACAAAGTCACCAATCTCACACTCACGATCCTTGGAATATCAGTCTGCGATGCTCTTCTGCCGATCTTGCACCGACTTCAAATTCCTCTTAATCAACTGGATTTTAGTATTAATGGTGTCGACAATTTCTGGCCCCACTGACACCCGTTTATCGACCTCAATCTAACACAACGGTGTTCGGCATGTCTTCCCATACAGTGCCTCGAACGGTGCCATGCTGATACTAGAGTGGTAGCTGTTGTTGTAGGCAAACTCGATCAGAGGAAAATAACTATCCTAACTACCCTTCCACTGGAGAACATACACTCTCAACATATCCTCCAAGGTCTGAATCGTTCTCTCAGATTGACCATTAGTTTGTGGATGATAGGCAGTGTTGTACAACAGCTGAGTATTTATGGCATCATAGAATGCTCTGCAAAATCCGGAGGTGAATCTTGGATCTCTATTCGAAACAATGGTGACAGGTACACCATAAAGTTTAACAATATTATCAATGAACAACTATGCCAACTTCTTCAGTGTGTAGGTCTGTCAAACGGGTAAAAAATGAGCAGTCTTGGTGATGTCTTCCCACATTTATGCTGGTATAGGGAGATTCTGCATTAGCCCTTCCAGTCTCTGTCTCTCCGCCTTCAGCTGCTGGTAAATAATATATCTCTTCATATACTCTGCCACATCCCGTTTCATCCCATACCAGTAGTAGAACAGACAGATAATGTAATACAATTTGGTACTCCCCAGATGCATGGCATACGCCGAGATGTGACCTTCATCAAGAATTTCCTTCATCACCACTTCATTATCCTTAGGCACAAACAGTTTATTTCCCATCACTAAGGCTTCATCTCTTCGGATTTTCAAATCTCCCCTAGAACCATTCTGCACCTGTTCCTTTAGGTCTGCACACTGTTGGTCGAGCTCCTGAGCTTCTCGAACCAAATCCACCAAAACAGGCCTAATTTAGAAGTGTGCCAACAATGCTCCCTGTGAATTTGGTGTCACGGTAACGCCAGTTTCTCAAAGGAAAAACAATAGCGGAACATGGATAGCTAGAATGGAGGCAAGTTGTCCATAGGATTTTTGGCTAAGTGCGTCCACTACAACATTTGTGTGACCAGGATAATACTTAATAATGCAATCATAGTCACTAAAGAGTTCCATCCACCTTCTCTGCCTTAAATTTAACTCATTCTGGGTGAAGGCATACTTCAAACTCTTATGATCGGTAAAGATGCGGCAGTTCTCGTTGTATAAGTAATGTCACCAGATTTTTAGAGCAAATACCACTGCCCTGAGTTCCAAATCATGAGTGGGGTAGTTTCTCTCATGAGTTTTGAGCTGCCTAGAAGCATAGACAATGACTTTCCCATGCTGCATCAGAACACAACCTAAACCTGACAAAGATGCATCACTGTAAATTTCAAACTCACCACCATTGTCTAGAAGAGTAAGGAAGGGGGTGTGAGTAAGATGCTGCTTAAGCTCCTGAAAACTTCATTCACAATTCTCATCCCATTCAAATTTGACCCCCTTCGGGGTTAACTTAATAAGAGGCAGCGTGATTGCCGAGAAATCCTGCACAAAATGTCCGTAATAACCAGCCAGTCCCAGAAAACTCCTCACTTGAGTAACATTCTTCTGTTGTTACCACATAGACATTGCAGAAATCTTATGAGGGTTCACACTAAATCCTTCAACGAAAACCATATGCCCGAGGAAACTGATCTGGTTTAGCCAAAAATGACACTTACTAAACTTTGCATACATCTGATTCTTCCTTAATCTCTCCAACACTAACTTCAAATGTTTCCTATGTTCAGCATTATTGTTGGAGTAGATCAAGATATCATCAATGAATACAATCACAAACCGATCGAGATACGGTCTGAAAACTCTATTCCTTAAATCCATGAATGTTGCAGGTGCATTTGTCAACCCAAAAGGCATGACACGGAACTCATAATGTGTATACCTAATACATAAAACGGTCTTTGGTACATCTTCATTCTGGATCACCAGCTGGTGGTAACCCGAACGAAGATTAATCTTAGAGAACACCTGAGCGCCCCTCAGTTGGTCAAACAGATCATCAATCTGAGGTAGGGGATAACGATTCTCCACAGTCACCCGATTCAGTTGCCTGTAATCGATGCAAAGTCTCATCGATCCATCATTATTTCTGACAAACAATATGGGAGCACCCTAGAAAAACATACTGGGCTGGATATAGCCTTTATCTACGAGCTCCTGAAGTTGAATCTTCAATTGCCTCAACTTAGCTGGCGCCATTTGGTATAGTGCTAAGGAAATGGGGTTGGTACCTAAAAGTAAATCAATGATAAATTCGATTTCCCTCGCAAGTGGTAAACTGAACCAGAAACATAACTCTCAAATGTGCTCGTCGAAGGGCAATCACAGACATAATTCCCAGTACCACCACACTTGTAACATATGGCTAAAACCACATCGCAATTCCCCTGATAGCGCATACCATAATGGGCACAAGCCGCAACTGCCAAACCAAAATGGCTGAAAGATCGCCTCACCAATTCACTGCCTGAGCCTTCACTAGATGAACCCAAACCCTAACCATGTCGTTTGAACTACTGATAACGTCTAGGGTAGAAGGAATCAGAAGAAGTAGAAGGCTTCATCATGCTCCAAGATCGAAATCCACGACCCCAATGATTTTAGTTAAGTCTGCTCCACCTCGTTTGTTCGACCCTCAAAGCTCAATCATCTCATCATATGAGGCATACCTATGTGGTGCCAGGAGCTTGCAAATGTCGCCGTTCATGGCAATCTGCAGCTATATCATCATTTTTCGATGGTTCCTATAAGTTCCTTCATAGTGCCTCGCCAACCGCCGGAAAATGCTATCAAACTCTGTAATACTCAGATTGCCCTGGCGAAACTCTAGGAATTCATGTCTCTTCCTCAGCTGATAACTGGAGCTCAAAAAGTGTGTGCTAAAAAGTCTCTTGAACGTAGCCCAAGTCATCATTGAGTTACGTGAGCAAGAGCCCGTCACTGACTTCCACCAATATCTTGCGTTGCCCTGAAGGAAGTAACTAGCAGTATTCGTCCATTCAGACGCTGGGCATCTTATACTTTCTAAGGTGTCCTCCATCTTTTCTAGCCAATCCCCAGTCTCTTCATAGGCTCCAACTACGTTAAGTTTCGTAACGTCGTGGCTACGAGCAATCTCCATATAGGTGGACTCGTCCTACTATTACCAGGAAAAACATTTCGTAGAGTGGAGGTCAACTGTTGAATTCCTCCCATTAGACCAGAATGAGGTCATCGAGGTACATTCCCACCAGTAGGATCCATAATTCTGATAAAAGGCAAACAAGATTTAAAAGAACGAAAGATTATGTCCACAAGAAAGCTTATGATTACCAAATGGAAGAATGATGTCCTAAGTATGCTCTGATACCAATCTGACATGCCCCAATCCCGATGTCTGGGGGACAGCGGGATGGCCACATGTTGGCTGACACCCGAGGGTGACGCAAACCATTTTATGAATGCATATGCCCAGAACATGTGAAACATGCATATAAATTTTGTGCGAACTACGCAAAGTAATATTCATATACAAACCTTACCAAAATAATACAATAATATTCAGCCGTAAAAAAAAATGATAGTGATAATGCATGACATGTTCAGAGGATAAATCTAATTCAGAATACAAGCGGAAGGTGTGACAAAAAATGTTATTACAAGAGATGTCAAAAGCAGAGAGGATGGCACGATGTCACTGGCAGGGGAATACCTTGTACGTTAGATCGTATAGCTTGTTTCTATGTCCTAAGGGGGAGCAAAACAAACATGAGTGGACCAAGTTGATATATAAGTAGTACTAACATAGTTATTCAACAACGTACTAACCCCAAAAGTTTTATGAAAACTCATATAGCATTATAAGTAATAGGTTTTCTGAAAACCTTAGCATGCCATAAAATCTTCATAAAACATATATCGTATATAATGTGCTTAATAGTGGTATCATATATCAGTATCTTACAGCCAAAGCCACCAACCTACGCCCAGCCAAAGCCAATATAAGTATCTCCCTGCAGAAGCTACCAACCTACGCCCGCCAAAGCCACCAACCTACGCACAACCGAAGCAAATATAAGTATCATCACCCGTAGGTAGAACAATGACCACTAGATAAGCACCAAAAATCATTGAACATAATATTTCCAAACATTATACATATATCTCAACGGAGCTCCGTAGCTCAAACACAATATCTTAAAACATCTTCATAGTATATAGTCATCAATTATATATACTACAAAGAACGTAAAAGTATGGTATTCTAAAATATTCTCAATAAAGCATGATATCTCATAAAGCGTAAATCCAATTTACTCATAACGTTTCGTAAAACGTAACCATTAAATCATGTTTTTCATGTATGCATTTCTAATAGTAAAATATGCATTTTATAAGGGGTTCACTCATAGATACTCCGTCGTCGAAGAGCCGTAGAAAATAGGAAGGACGGTGGAGGCCCCGACAGCCATGCACCGCCGCACTTTCCGAGATGGGTCATCGGAAAGTTGGCCGGAAAAGTCGCCGACGTCGCTGTAATTGCTGCTGTGGATGGTAGCACAGCACAGTACCTCTGGTGGAAGCGCGTGTGCTCCACGTGCTAGCACAAGCGGCCCTTCACGAGCGCCCACACACAAGCCCACGCGCAACTCAAGCGCGGCCTGGGTTCTAAGCTCTGACTGGGTTTAGGGGTGGACTTTGGGTTTTGGGCTTGGCTAGGGTAGCTAGGCTTGGGTTCAACGGGCCGAAGGCCTGATTTTGCACGGCCCAAGGGCCTCAGTTAAAAATGAGGTTATAGGCTTGAAAGCCCAGCCCGAAGCTTTGGGCTAAAAGACCCAGGTTTCCGGGTTTGGGTCTAGCTGACCCTGTTTTGTCAAGGAAGAAGGTTGAAGCCTCACAAACTCCGGTTAACACTGATTCACAACTTTACCCTACGATTTACCTACCAAAATAAAGATATAGATGAGAAGAATAAATTCGTACCTTCGTGGTCCCTCTCCATGACTGGAAAATGGGCTTGAAGTCGTCGAACTCACGGAAAAGGGTTGGGTGTGATGGGTATGCACTTCACGGAGAAGCGGAGAGAGAGAGCACGGAGTGAAGGTGATGATGGGGGGTGTCGTCGCCAGCGTGGTGTGGGTGGGTATGTCCTTGGGGAAAGATATAGTTGAGGGAGAGAGATCTGGAAGAGGGAGAGAGAGTGTGAGCTGAGATAGATGGTACTCGGGGGAGAGAAGAAAAAAGGAGAGAAAGAAAATGGGGTGGAAGAGTTGCCACATGGCAGCCAAATAGAGAAGGAGAAGAAGAAATTAGGAGGGAAGCCAAAAAGAGATGAGGAATCCGGGTTGGATAGGAGATAGGAGACAAAATGGTAATCTCATAAATCTATCAATATGAAAATACAATCAATTTAGGGCGAGGTTTCATAGATAGGAGACCCTATAATAATCTAGGTTTATACAGAAGCTTAGTTGGGGCATTGCAGTACCTAACATTTACTAGACCTGATATTGCATTTGCAGTGCATCAGGTATGTTAGTTCATGCAAAATCCCATGGAATCGTATTTCATTGCAGTAAAAAGGATACTTCAATATTTGAAAGGCACAGTTAACTTGGGAGTCAAGTATATCAAAGGTGACATAAATATGAGAGCTTTTTCTGATGCAGATTGGACTGGTGATCCCAATGATAGAATGTCAACAACAGGATTTATGGTGTCTCTAGGTTCCAATCCCATATTATGGTCCTTTAAAAAGCAGCCAACGGTTTCAAGATCTTTAACAGAGGCTGAATATCAAGCATTATCATCCACTACTGCTTAATTGGATTAGATCAAACAGTTACTGTCATTTCTACAAGTTTCAATTCCCTATCAACATGTTCTCTGTTGTGATACCATGTCAGCCATTGCCTTGACTTGTAATTATGTATTGCACCAAAGAACAAAGCATATTGAGGTGGACATTCACTTTGTTAGAGAAAGAGTAAATAAAAAGCTTTTACGGGTTCAATTTGTTCCTTCTGTAGAACAATATGCAGATATCTTGACAAAAGGATTGTCTGCACCTCTCTATCAAACTCACTGTCACAATCTTAGTCTTGGATTTCCTGCCACTGAGGTTGAGGGGGATGTTGAGGATAGTGATCCAATGATTATAGAGTGTGCCACTTGTCAGAGATCAGCTAAGTTAGTTAGCTGAAATAGTTAGGGAATGTTATTAGAGTTAGTTACCATGACTTCTTGTGTAAGAAATGAATGTATAGCTGCAAGTTCTAGGTTGGCAATTCCATTACTAGAAAACTTTTACTTAAATGACAAAAATAAGCATGCATAAGGTCAAACAGCCCCAGTACAAAATCATAATTGGCACATAGACAACTCCTTTTTGATCCGTGGTATCTTTTGCCTTTAAGCTTAAGTAAATTAACATGGTCGTCGATCGACAAGATAGCTAGATTTGTGGGGCATTATGTTTGTATGGGAAGCCGAAAAATAGACAAAGGAAAAGGTAGGCAGGACACGATTATGCAAAGGATCTAAAATGCTTTGTGACCGCAATGTTCGGTAATGAAGCACTGCTAAGGGTTTCCAAACGGTGAGTGTGATACTTATATATAGGAATCAAATATTCTGAGTTTAATTTCTGTAACACTATTATTATACTAGAGTGAGTTTAACATATTGGTACCACATTCATGAGTTTAATATATTGAACTCACGAGTTTAATATATTGAACTTATGAGTTCAATAAATTACTATCACACTCACTTTTTTCTAGTCCACTGTATAAATGTGATTCTTATATGAGTTCAATATATTAATATCACATTTTTTCTGATCAAACTCTTACAAATAAAAAACCAGTCTCCGAGTTTGAGAGAAGGAAATGAAAGCCTTGTATCAATAGTTTAAAAGGGAAACTAATGAAAATAGTTTGAAAACTTTGAGTTTTAACGATAATAACAGAATAAAGGATAAAGTGAATAATACCAGGATTGACTTTTTAGTATAAAAATATAATTTTTCGTGAACAGTATCAAGAGTTTTTCGTTAAAGTTCCCTAGTTTAAAAGATATCTCGTCCACTTTGTTTAGTGTCAATTGGTGTTCGATTTACTAAATGCTAATAGCATAAATTTGGAGCATGGTGTCACATCACATATATGTTAGTTTCACTTGAAAAAGAGATTGGAATGGTTATTGACAAATGCCGGTATAAATTGCGTTAGTGTAGTTGGGATACAGGTACTCTCCGGATCTAAAAAAGGAAGCCCGCCCAAGAATCAAATAATCCGGATTATTGAAATTTGATCCAACGGTTACAAACAGGAGACCTCTCTAAATGTTATAATAATTGTAGCTGTTGGATCAAATTTCAACAGTCTAGATCATTTGATATTTGAACTCCTTTTTTTTAGATCCGGAGAAGATCTATACTCGTGTAGTTGGACACTATGTGTCAGATATCATCAAATCAAATGTGAAATGTGAACTGAAAATGAATGTGTCAATGCAAAGTCCTTTGTATATATCACATCATTACAGTCAGTTTTTTGAGGAATGTCTTCAAAATTAAGAAATGGAATATTCACGAACTCACATTACACATTACACCAAAGTAAGCTTTATTAATTTCTTAAAGTAATTGCATTTGAGCACTTTTTTTTTTTTTTTGGTATACATGTTTGAGCACATTGGAAATGTAGGATTCTATATAAATATACGCCACCATACCCTAACGTGGAGTAAAACACTTACAAGCTGTGAGACGCCAACGTGATGATGGGTAGCCTCAAATTATTGTTCTACCTTCTGCTCATTTTGCTTTCATTTTCAAATTCTGATCAAGCTCGATTTCCAGTGCCATTGTCAAACAAGAGCAACCAACGAGCTATGATGGAGAGTGCCAAACAAGTGTTGAAGGCTAGCAGTGAAAGACAAGTCGGAAAACCTTTCGAGTCCAAAAGGCCGAGTCCGGGAGGACCTGATCCGCGCCATCATTAATCTATCCCGACATGAAAACATTCGAGCTGCTTTGGACTTTCACAAGAATGTGCGAAATCCGCATTATGTAGGTTTCGCACTTTGTGTATGAGAATCCAACGCAATGTGTTAGGTGTATACATGTTATCGTCTTTGTGATTCAAAGACTTAACTAGTGCAAATCTATATACATTTATATGTTTCGAACTTTTTGTCACATATGAATGGTAATAAATTATTATTCTCCATGCAATCTTTCAGTTATGATAACAAAGGAAAATGCTAAACATCGTGTTTTTAAATTATATTTTGCAAACCACGTACTCACGTAATGTATCTTCATTTTGTGAAAAATTAAAGTCCTACAATAATAGGGATATTGCATGCACATGCGTGCATGGAGGGATCTACGCTTTGGTTTTCCACCTTACGTAAGATGGTGTGATATTCTCAATGGACTCCTTTTTTTTTGGCACAATGTATGTTACCAAAAAAATAGCCATCAAGTTTTCTATATATATGCTCACAAATTTAGAAGCACATTGTTGGGGATCAAAGGCGCAGATGTAGTTGTTGATAAGCAGAAAATGAGAATTTTTTTTTTGTCAGACGATTGATTTTGTTAGATTAGATGTAGATTAACTAACAACAGAGTTTGAACTCACACCGTCGTGTAAAAGCTCGACACCTTTACACCACTATGGTAAAAAGCCACTTACTGAAAATGAGTTGAATTGAATAGTTTTTCTTTTATTAAAGGTCAAAGTGCTATTATAAAGGGTCAACTGCTTTTTTATAATTTGGATATATAATCTGTAGTTAAAATTGGAGCATTGTTCTCTATATTCTGACTCAATTAGAATTTTGGTTTTTAAACTAAAATCTGTGGGCATTGGTCATTAATTGTCGAAATGTGTAATTAGCATTGGTTTCTTTAGATAATACCGGCAGAACTTTCATACAAAATACAGAATTTAAAGGGTAAATAAGAGACGAAAAGCTAATAGAGTTATGTAAAAGATTTGGTGCTCCACATTGTTACAAGTTTAATCAAGATCAAAGCTTCAATTTGACTGAAATGTAAAGGCCAATGCTCAAATTTTATTTAATCTACAACACCAATATATAATAGCACTTGACAGTTCATGCTTTTCATATTCATTAAACTTTCGGTGACTCTGTTAGCTAGCTAGCAATATTGAAATTTTGTTTAACCCACCCTTGGACTATATTGTGCTAAGTGGAACCTCCTGAGCACACATATATTAGGAGAGGATTTGTACTTATCTGAATCCTAAATCTACATTACCTTAGTCCCGACAATAATGTTGATATATAAGATTGACTTTGGGAAATTATAGTATTATATTCAGTTAAAACTTATCTATATATATGCTATACAAAGTGAAAGTGGCCAACATAGTTTAGTGCATCACTTACAAAACAAGTGTGGATTATGTGCATTATCTAACACATATCTTAGGTTGACTCTATTACCCACCGGAAATGCCTATGTGGATATGTAATATGTGTTGATGCTTGGTAGCTATCACTTGTGAATTCAGATATCTTTCCACCTAATGGAATTTCAGATTTTACCAGTTAAATTATATAGGTATTTCCAAATTCATCACAACATTTTAAAAGATTCTAAATAATTACTTAATGTTTTGAAAAATAAGAGTGTCAACGTAAACTGATGATTCTTTTGTAATTATTTTTAATGTATATTGTTTATATTGTAATTCATCTTATATATATTAATATATATTGTTTGTTATATATTAACACTTATTCTTCTTCTATTATAATGTTAATACTAATTTGGGAAACGGATAATCAATTTAAAGTGAGTAAACAAAATTTCATACCCGATCTTAGAGATACATATAGAATTATATGAAAAGCCGTATTCGATGAAAGTCGTGTGTATGGCTTGTAGGAGATCTTTCATATCTTTCAAGATCCACCCAACAATATGGGGTCAAAAAGCCAAAATAATTTATTTACACCTTAGAGCAACTCCACCATTGCTTATTGCCTTGGGGATAGGCAACCCTATCCAATCCCCCTACCTCCTCAAAACACTCAAGCCCACTCTGGCAATTGGGCTCAAGGCGAGCATGATGGAGAAGTCAAGTAACAATCGCCTTGCACAGCGCCCTGCTTATTTGATGCAAGGCTGACGTCAGCCATAATTTAAATTATTCAAAATTCATAAAAAAAAAACAATTATAAAAATTGCAAAAATTATATAAAAAAAACTATTAAAAATGTAAAAAAATGATTATTTTTTCTACAAATACCTAATCATGTTCTTCCACTTTACACTACATTTCAATATTTTCAATACCAAGCTTTTATTATTGTTCGAAATTAAAAATAATCTTTTAGTATTTATAAAATAAATAATATTTTAATACGAATTGTCTAGGTTATTCAGTTTAGGGGTGAATATGCACTTGGGTAGTTACTGTTCATTACAGGCAGTTATTGTTCATTTAAGGGATTGAGTTGGCTATTGCCGAGAGGGCCTTACTACACTGGAAATGCATTTACTAAAAGAAAACTGATTCTTGAACCCTTTCAAACTCATGACATGTCGAGGTACTGCATAAGAAAAAACTACAAAATCCGATCAAACTTATCGTAATCGATTAGTTAACATGTTGGTTAACCTTATCCTGAAACATGGAAAGAAAAAAAATCATTTGCTCATCAAATTAGGTTGGTACCATTAATTGATGATGTCATTAATGTTAAGTATTGTGTGAACAAACACTAAAGTTGTTTTCTACTAATACATCATTTATAGAGTTCTAAATCACCAAATGGACCCCTCTTAGCCAAGTTAAACCCTAACTTTGTCTAGTAAAAAGGGATCAACTTAAAGATTTAGAGCTCCATAAATGACGTGGCAGTGAAAGCTCACTTCAATACTTGTCTAAGTCGTTACTTAATGCTGGTGATTTAACGAGTGTCTATTTTTCATAATGTTGTATAGTTATTAGAAATGTTTTAAAAGGATGAGACAACTTGGAATCACCTCTAAATATTGGTGCTATGATTAAATTATATAGAGAGCTCTAATTTACGAGTTCTAAACAAACGAACGATACGGCTACTGAAATTCCATTGTGAAATGAGTCGCAGATCTTTATATTAGGTACTCGTGTGCATTTGATACTGTCACATCCCGACCCGGGCTCCGCTCCACCGTAGCATGATATTGTCCGCTTTAGGTACCGACCACGCCCTCACGGTTTTGTTTCTGGGAACTCATGCGAGCAAAACTTCCCAGTGGGTCATCCATCCTGGGAATGCTCTGGCCCATTCTCGCTTAACTTCGGAGTTTTTATGGAACCCGAAGCCAGTGAACTCCCAAAAGGCCTCGTGCTAATTGGAGGTGGGTATGTACATATAAAGCATAGAGAATCCACTCCCCTGGACAATGTGAGATCTCACAGATACTTCCTCACAAAATTTCTTATTATGATTTGTACTCTTTCCCGAACTGGCTGAGACTCACTAACTCCAAAAGTAGACCAAGTAAAAAACACAAATTTATATAAAATTAAATGGAAACTTAAACCTCCTTCAAGAGTATTCTATACATGCACTCATACACATCAATAGCCAACGCCTAAACGGACTAGAAAGTTTGGGGTGACTAGAAAAGTGATTTCCACACGTCTATTTGTTCTTCATTCACATGTTATTTAGTTTCTGTCATTAAATTAAATAAATAAATAAAATCAAGAAAAATAAAAAAACAAAAATGTACAACAAAATAAAAAGGGTACGAATAAATCATTTAAATATTTAAAGTTTTCTTCAAACGGACGAGTTAAAATTGTGCACGGATCCGAGCCTGCTGAATGCGGAATAAGCAACCCCCCCCCCCCCCCAAAAAAAGTATAATTAAACTTATGTAATTGTTGGAAGAAAAAAAATTAGGTCTAATTGCTATATTAAATCACATAGGAAATCAAGAAATAATTCATGCAATTATGTATCACAATAATGCATGCACATGAGCAACCAATGTTAAATGAACATGATATAATGGATTAGAAAAACCAGAAAATATGATCGAGGCAAGTGTTGGACACTTTGTCCTTACGACAAGTTTATGGTTTGGTTGCTATGTTTGTTTAAGATTAATATTCTATCATGTATGTTTATGCGTGGATTTTCCTTTTCGTGG
>JAOTRO020169746.1:0-12504 GCA_028566515.2 Pyracantha coccinea | reverse complement strand
TACATACTCATCCACACCAGTGACCGAAGCAATCTAGCGAAGGTCACAAACTTGACACTTTCTGTTGTACCAAAGTCCTCACCGATTTTGTGCATCAACACTATTGATTATGCAAATCTCAGGAACCATTTTGTATATTTAGCCATTATATAATTACGTACGAAGTTCTGAGGTGTTGAATTGACATTGGGCAACGTTGGTGTGACTTGAATGGATGGATTTCTTGATGAGATTTTGTTAAGGAATTTATGTACAAGATTTGGACTGTTACATTAGACACTCATAATTGAGGATGTGTCAACAAATACTTTGCAACGAGATATAAATGGAGTAGAAGCTGATGAAAGTATAAAATATGTGTTCTGTTCTAGGCCTATTTTATCAAAGGAAAAAGAGAGGGAGAGAACCGGCAGCAAGGAGAAGAGAGAGAAGTGCTCGAGGAATTCGTGAGTGATATTCCTCATGCCTTGTGACTTTATTTAGACTGAAAATGGAAGGAGAAACTTGCTCTCCAAGTAATACGAGTTGTACAAGGAAATCTTCTAGATCTCATAGGAATATAGTATTCCTATAAATAATCTACTAGGATTTATACAATCACACTCCAAACGAAATTAAGACTATAACACTCATTCAGTCCACAACTATTCCCTTGAATCTATTGTGAAAAGAGGGTCATTTAGTTTCTTTACCATGGATGATATAGAAATTCAATTCCCCTGTGAGCAGGCTTGAAAAAATGTACTTGTAGGCACAAAATCCTTACAAGTAAGGCGATGCATTGTACAGTACAAGACATCGTATCTCAACCTAAGTGCCCTAAACGATCGTGCCAAAGCAAGTAGATAGCTTTTGGTGAGCCATGCTACATAGTATGCCCAATACAGGGTATATTGGCTCCTAAATACTCTACTTTTGGTTAATTGTTGATTTCAGTTTCATATTTAATAGATTCAAAATCCCAATTGTCTGTTTACTTATTTGTTTAGTTTTATTGATTAGCAGCCCTTTTAACCCCGAAATAAAACGATCCTTATTTACTCATACTATGATTACTTTTTTTGCAAGGTTTAGTTTGAGCGTTAATATTTAGCATATCAGAAACTGAGTAAAATGTATCAATCTCCATCAACAAATGAAGGAAATATACAACTCTACAATGAATCAGCTTTGTCGCTATGTCATACGATATGATAGAAATTCATTCAAAGTACAACACATGCTAAGTTTACAGTTTACAATTTAAACTGTTTTCCAAAACACCATGTCGTTATTCCACGAGATATTACCAGCCGTCACACTTTAAAAACTCTGCCCTAATTTGTCCAGTTGGCTAATTGCCATCACACTAAACAAAGCAACCAAAGAATCACCTAACTTTCAAAAATTTAAAATTTAGACCACACTAGTCCCCTGAAAGGAGTTCCACAAGTCACACTCTTGATCTTCTTCAGCCTTTGTTTTGGCCCTTTCAGACATAAATCCGTATGCTTGACTCGGAGGCCGCCTGAGATCGAGCGTTAAATGCGCCCCACTACTTTCATGGAACCTGTCCCAACCATGTTGATTTTCATGAAACATCTGGTGCTGGTGGGGTTCAACTGAGTTAGACCATGATTGTCCATGATCACAAAACAAGTATTCTGTTGCATTGTTGTTATGGGATGATGAGTCCCAGTTTCTGTCCGACGACATGAGCTGGCGAGCCACATTGGCGGCGCGGTTTTCTGCAATGAGCTCACGAAGTGCAGTGCTGGACCTTGAGGAGAGATCAGATGGAGATACCCAAGAGTCAAGCGTAGTCTTGGATGACAGAAGAGAGAGAGCACGTCCTGTCGTAGAAGATAGGTATTGAAGCCTCCCATTCATCAACTTATTGTCTGTTAACAAATTAAGAAATCTCCATTGTTATAAATATGCGGGTAAATACACAAAGCTAAATGTTGCGGCTCCACATGCATCATGTGAGCAACAGGATTTCGATCGACAGATAAGTTAATCTCAAAACTTCAGTGAGCTGGAATTTCTGCTGCAAATATTGGACTGAAATACTCTACAATTAGAGCTATATCCCTACCATTTCCAACTCTTTGGAAACATACTTATAACTATAGTCTTCTTTTCTTTTGGCGAAAAACTAGACCCTTAATGTCAAATGACAATGTAAAATACTATATAGTGTGTTAGAAACATTCAATGAGCCTAAACAAAACAAAACAACTACCGTTTCTTTCAAGATCATACTTCTCTCATTCCCAGTACAGAGGAAAGTCCTCATTAATTTCCCTCTAATGTGGCATCATTTCATTGTATCAACGTCATAATTAAAACCGTATATTTTCTTTATCATCATCGCTAGAAATTTATTCCATTTGGAGGCTGTTTAACCATTCATATTTGTCGAACAAATCGACGGTCATAATAACGATCTCCAAATGAAATAAACTTTTCTAATAATAACCTTTGGTTGATGATAAAAAGAATGAACAATTCAAACCACGAGGATACAACACTAGTGGAGAATGAGGACTTTCCTGCTGACTGAGCATGAGAGATATTATCTTGAAAGGTAAAATTAAAAATTAAAAAAACTACCATTTGTGCTATACGCATCTATTCTCTCCTACTTTTACTTACCAAAATGAAAAATTAACCACAAAAATAACAAGAAAAGAACGTAATAAGGATGAATATACACACCTTGAGAAGAGTTTCTGGCAAGAGGATCATGAGCGCTCTTTCTTCTTCGCTCATTGTGCCCTGCTAACCTCCTCCTGCAACTCCTTTTCGACTCGTCAAACTCTGACACTACATGGAACCTATAAGAAACAATTTAACCACCATTAGAGTTTAATTAAATAAAATATGATTCATCATATTTCTTTTTAATATGGTTGTTTTAGACTTGTAAGTGAAATTGTTGAAGATCAGAATATTTTTGGACACCAACGTTAAAAAGTTGTGCATAGAGTTGGCTTAAGCCCAAGGCGAGTTAGTCACTCCAGACGATGGTCTTCGAACCAATGTTAAAATTTTCATTATAGTATCTCTCTTTTATTATTTTGGAAGGATAGGAACCACAAATTTGGGGTCAATCAAGTTAGCTAAAATAATACGCTCTGCCTTTACATCTTGAATCCCCGTAGTTTTATGAATAGTATATTTGGCTACTTCTCTTAAATAGGAACAAAAGAAAAGCAACAATGAAATTCTTCTTTAGGCCCAAAAGTACTTTTGGTTACTTTTAGTGACCCATTGAGTCTGTCTCATTCCTACAAAAGTTCATTTATTTTTATGAAAAACTAATAAACATGGCTTGAAAATTTTGAATTTTAATCAAAATGACAAAAGGTGTTTTAAGTGAATAGTACTAAGAGTGATTTTTTAGAGTAAAATTGTCTTTTTTCGTTAAAGTGAAAAGTACTGGGAATGTTTCGTTAAAACTTTTTTTTTAATGTAATTTTTGTGTTACAAATCAACCCTTGCACTTTTTTAGTTAGTTTTATCTCTAAACTCCAATCATATGAGAACTCTTAAGAATTGTGTTACACGACAGTTGGAACTTTCTAATGTTATCTAAATCCCTAGATTTGGAATGCCCCCATTCAAACGCCACTTAGTTATGAATTTTTTTATACAAAATATCATTTACGATACCCATAAGAATCACTTGAACAGAAAGAATCACTTATAAAAGTTAATAGAAGTAAGAGCAATTTATAACACTAGTTATATTTTTGCTAATTGAATTAGTTTGACTCAAAAAATTATTTTGACTACTCAGTTTAACTTCGTATTTTCAATATTACTAGTTATTTTTCACAAACTCTGAATATCTTTTTATTTTCCTAAACATTGGATGATGGAGGGTGGGCCAAAAAGAGACAGAAGGCAAAGAGTGAGTTTTAATATTATTTAATATTTTAAATTTAATTAAAGTCTCTCTCATCCGGACTAAATTTAGTGTAGCAACCGACACAAAACTAGTTTAACTTGAAGCGTAGGCAGTCTCTTAAAAGTTAAAACGTGCATGAAAATTGGAGTATGTCAAAAAGGGATTGGTTCAAAGTTTTCGATTAGGAGTCACAAATTTGAAGGAGTATTATTAAAATTTAAAAGGATCACATTATGGAAACGTATGTAAATCCTTCTACTTAATTTTATTTTATATTTTTTTAATACACAGTAGTAGTTGGGTAATTTTAATAAATCAAAGTGTGCTTGTAATAATATAATGTTTAACTTTATCTAAAAATTTAATTAATGATATGTAATTGAACTGTTTAAAAGACAATTCTTCTTCTCAGTTTTCCATGCATAAAATGGACACGAATGAAACTGAGTACAGTGGTGATGAGTTACTACTGACCTGCTGCACTGCTGACAGAAACGCTGGTCTTGGCCCAAGACGGTGACCCTGGAAGCCTTGGAGTGCATCGCACACACCTTGTGCCTCCGGTGGTACTCCTTCGCGTTCAACAGCGCCACGTGGCACCCCTCCACCTGACACCGTGGCACCACCTTCAACGCCAGCGGCTGCCCAGCACCATACAACTGCGCTGCCGCTGCTTTGCCTTTCTTGCTCATCATTCCCACTGGGAATCCCGCTACGTGCCGCTCATCCAGAGGCGGAGCATGATTTCCATGATCCTCAAAGTAGTGCCTCTTCCCCAGCTTCAAGCACATCAGGTGTGGATCCTGGTGGAAGTGGGGCCCGCCGCCATGATCTACCCAACAACTGTACATGTTAGAGAACTGATGATGCAAGGGATGACCCGTGAAGAGAGCGTGACCACCAGTGGTAGTAGAGCTAGAAGCCTCCTCCCCGCTGGCGGCAACAGTGACGGCTGTAGCCGCCGTGGAGTACAATACGTGGTTGTTGTTGTTAGTGGGAGCAGCAGTAGTATGACTAGTAGTTGCAGTATCCCATATACCCCAACTATTAGGAATTTGTGAGTTATTACTACCATTTTGCCCTCTACTGATAAAGTTGTTAACATCATGGCCTAACATGTCCATGTTCCCACCTGTGTCCATCTCTCTCTCCCACTATCTCTCTGTCTCTCTCTCTCTCTCTGTGCGTGTGAGTGAGTGAGTGAGTGCGTTAGCTCAGATTGGAGTAATGGGGGTTGTATTTTTTTGGGTGGAACTATAGGGTACAAAGAGTTGAGCTCAGAGAAAATTGTCACAGAAATGTGGGGAGGAGCAGGATGCAGCTCTTCCTGCTGGGTATCACGTATAAAAGAGGAAAGGGGTGGAGAGAGAGAGAGAGAGGTGAAGGGTTGTTTTCTTATTGGTTCCTTTGTTCTCCACCAATGGGGTTAAGGTGCCAATACAAAAAAGCCTGCAAAATAAAGTTGGTGCAGTGCAGACATAGACGGATAGAGGGAAGGCCAATTGAGTGACACGTGAGAGGGAGTGGGAGCGCACGTGGGAATAGTGCTAAAGGTGGAGCCAGCTGCTATGCTCTGGAAATTGATTTGATTGAAGAGTACTGCTATGATCAGTATATGAATGAGGGAGGGAGAGAGGGAGAGAGGGAGAGAGGGAGAGAGAGAGAGAGAGAGTTAAAATTGTGATTGGACTAGAGAGAGCGAGAGTTGGAGCCTACATCTTTTGATATTTTCAAACCATAATGTTAAAGTGACTAAATTAAACGTGCTTCTTTTATAAGTAATACATTATTTAATTTGTAAATTTTGTTCATAATTGAGTCCCTCTTAACATTTTTTTTTCATTTACTACTGGGCATTACCCGAAAGCATTGGGTTTGTTATTTTGTTGGTGCCAATGCCATTAGCCAACAAGTTAGAATGATAATTAGAAATGAAACTCGCACTTTTTGATTTTATTTTTTTATTTTTTTTACACTGATTGCATAGACATCATTATTTTTTGTTTAGTTTTATTTTTTATTTATGCTTGATTTGTTTACTCAGATGATAAAAAATAAAGGTCTAGGAAAAAAGTTAGTTATGATTAATTCCGAGTCTCTTTGTGTAAGAGGAAAAAAAGACTTAGGGTTATGTGTGAAAGTACAATGGTGGCGACTTGGTTGTCGTTGTCATAGAGAGTTTTCTTCGGCTATTTTGCTCCAAGTTTCAACTGAATGATCATTAGGGGCTAAAGGTGGAGATTAGTGATATGGCTACGAAACGATTGCGTTGTTCCAAGTCTTCCTGGTTGGCAAAGTGTTGTCGCGAAAGGCGCCACGAGCCAACGTAGTGACGGGTGCTAAGGCTATGGCGATCGGGGACAATCGTATTTTGTTATATTTTAATACAAAGGTTGAAGTGCAGTGTATAATGCGTGGTAATCCTTGGTACTTCAGTAAAACCTTGTTGATTTTGGTGGATGTTAAGGGTCTAGATGTGCCCGTGGACTTACCATTACAAGAACAAGTGTTCTGGGTGCGTGTATATGGGCTGCCTTTGGACCTTATGCCAAAATGAATAAGGGAGGAACTGGGGGCGGCCATGGGAATATTAATGGCAGTAGATTGTGATAGGGATGGTAGGTACGTGGGTGAATTTATGCGTATCAAGGTGGACATTAATGTATTCCAACCGTTGTGTATGGGTATACAATTTTGCCTACCAACTTCTGAAGGGGGTGGCCTGATTAGGGTTTTTCTTCAATATGAACGGCTACCAGCATGTTGTTATTTGTGTGGTAGGTTGGACCACAAAGGGGTGTATTGTATGCACTATTACGGGTGCCATATTGATGAGTCGCCCCATGTGGTGTGGTTGAAGGCAGGACAAGAGTTACTAGCAGGACAAGAGTTACTATGGTTATATAGCGGTGTGCGAAGTATGACTAGCGCAAAGGAGGAAACAAGCTATGAATGGAAGGTTTGGGGGCCAAAATTTGCTTTGGTAGAGAGGGAGGAACAGTTGGCATGGACTAAATCAATTGGAGGTGGGGCGGAATGAGGGCATGAGACATGCGTTGACTTACCACAACCAAACTTGGTAATTGAGGGAATAACGGAGGATTCTTTGGAGCCCTGCTTGATTAATAGGAGTCTGGATTTTGCGACTCAATTACCTTTAGGTTTTCCTAATTCCGCTGTCAATCTTGACATGAGCAGTCAGAACGTGGAGACAGGTGAACGTGCGCTAGCAGATAGTGGGAGTTTAAGTGAGGCTAGGGGTGTGGGCCTGGGTTGTGTATTGTTGGGTAGACATTTCCTTCTTCCAGATGGGTCATCTACTATGGATATTAAGCCCACGTCGGTCTGGCCCATTTGGTGGTGAGCAGTGGCCCGTATAGGGCTTTGTGCTTGTTCTGGGCTGATGTAGTGGAGTTATGAGGTCGTCGTCAATGAATCATATAGATTCTATGTGTAGGGAAGTAGGATCATTGCAGCGGCGACGATTTATCGAGGTTTATGGACATCCAACGACGGCATATAAACATTTATCATAGTCTTTATCTGGGGTAGCAGGGGTCGTTACCTTGGTTATGCATTGATGACTTCAATGAAATTCTTAGCGTACAGGAACAACTTGGGGGGTACGCTGGACAAGAAGGTCAGATGAATAGTTTTCGTGATGCTAGACAAAATTACCAGTTGGTAGTTATGGGGTATGTTGGGTTTGACTTTATCCAGAATTGCCGTTTTGACCATACATTGTCTACTAATTCTTAGTTGTAGTTGTTCTCGTTGTCTAAAATGTGTCATTTGAATCCTTGCAAGTCTAATCACTTACCACTATTGGTGGAAATACTAAGCTTTCATTGAGCGCGTCCTGATTCGAGGAAATATGGCTACAAGAAGAGGGGTGTGAGAATGTAATCCAACGTGCTTGGGCCTCTTCGAGCTCAGGTGTTTCATTATTTAAGAGACATTTTGGAGGCAATGGTTACAAGCACAATTGTTGAAGGAAGGGGGTTGTAATACGAAATTCTTTCACCAACGGGCTTCTTATAGGAGACGAAAAATACCATAAAGGGTCTAGGGGATAAGAATGGGATTTGGCAAGAGACGCCAACTGGTATTGAGTAAATGGTGGTTGAGTATTTCATGAAGATTTTCCGGTCTCAAGGTACGTTGCAAAATGCCTTGCATAAGGTGACTGATACAGTGGTTTTGGAGTTTACCCCAGAGATGAATGCCGATCTCTTGAAACCATACACAGACGATAAGATTAAGGTGGTGTTAATTCAAATGTGTCCATCCAAGGCTCTGGGTCTAGACGACATGTCTCCACTTTTCTATCAGCAGTTTTAGCATATTGTGGAGTCATATGTGGTTGTGGCCTGGTTCTTTCTGAGTTTAGGCTGTTTATTATGTGAAACTTGCTTTACGCATGTAGTGTTAGCAATGTATTAAAAGGCGAAGGCATAGGCGAGGCATCCCATGGATATCCCAATATATATATAATCATATTTATAAAATAGTATACTTTTTAAAACAAATATAATTATAACTAAATCAAAGATAATAAAATCTTCTTCATTACCAAGTCTAGTTGTACTTATAAACTATGTCATATAATTAAAATTTGTAATTATTTATTTTATTGTAAGCATTATAGAGAACTTCAAGAGAAATAAGGTTGAGTGACCATAATTATAGGGAATTTCAAGGAAAATAAAGTCTGAATGTTGCAATTATAAAGAATTTAAGATGAAATAAAGGCTGAGTGGAGCCATTATAGAGAATTTAAAATGAAATAAAGGCTAATTGGAGAAATTATTATAGGGAATTTAAAGGAATAGAAAGGTTGAGTAAAGCAGTTATAGGGAATTTGAGGAGAAATAAAAAAGAAATAAGATAATATGATGTTTATGTTTTTTTGTTGGAATATTATGGAATATCCATAAAATATGCTTATATATAAATAATAAAAACAAAAAGATGCTTATCTATCTATCAAAAAAATAAAAGTGAATAATAAAAGATAATGGGGTAATAAATGTTAGCAAAGTAGGGACTATTTAAATTTTAAAGAGAAAAAAATTATTAAAAAAAAACAAAAAGTCAGGAGAAAAGAAACCTCTCGTCGTTTGTCTTTTTCAATTTTTTCCCTTTGCACGGTTCTGCAACTCAGCTTCTTTGCTAGGCGTGGCTTTGGTTTTAGTATTTTTACAATATATATATATATATATATATATATAATAAAAAACTGCTTGGACTCCCTATGGCGCGCCTCCGCTGCCTTGGCGCGCTCTGGCAACGCCTTACGCCAATCTTAGAAAATAGAGGCGGCAAGCCACTCGCCCAGCCTTCGAGGCCTCCTAGGCACGCCCTGAGGCGAATCCTTTAAAACACTAATGGTACGTTTGTTGCACCGGACTATCTCGAATTGGATGAGCTTCAAGGACTAAGTTAGACTAGCTTGGACTAGACTAAGCAGGACTAAGTTAGTGAAGCGTTTAGTGCAATATCTGTTTAGAAGTAGGATAATAAAAATAATTCTTTTTTTTTTCTTTTTCTATTTTTTTACAGCCTGAAACCTCTCTTCTCTCTCATTTTTTCCGTCCAAAATCCATAGATTCCAATCATAGCTTTTCCTTCATTTCAATTGATAAAGCTCTCCATCCAAATTCCGCTACTTGCAATCACATCTTTTTCCTCCATTTGAATCGATAAAACTCCCAAAACACAAACAATCAAAAATTCAATTTCAATCGACATCGAAATCAAAATCGTAGCTGCGTTCCTAGTATACCCAACAACGACACTCTGATTCGAGTAGGATGAGGAAAGAGAGGAAGAGGACGTGATCTGGGTTGGGTCGTGCAAATCGGCTCGGCATCTAGCAGGACGAGGAGAGAGAGGGAGAGGAAGTGATTTGGGTTTGGGGCGAGGAGAGAGGGAAATGACGCAAGTGCGAAAGCAGAGAGAGGGAGAGGGAGAGACAGAGATATGAAGAACGGCAAGGAGTTCTTAGCAATCCCATGGTTCAACGCCGGACTAATTTGGACGACCTAACGAGGCCCGGAGTCCACAGGAGTCCGGGCTAGTCTCATTTAAGTTAGTCCCCAAGTATACCAAACACACCCTAAGTGTTAGTCCTGAAAATTTATGAGCCTCAAGACATGACTCAATTACGTCCCCAGTAGCTTATGCAGGGCTAAGGTATAAGCTAATTACCTCAAAGAGATATTGTCTTCCATTATTTCGCTACACAAGATTGCATTTATCTCAGGTAGATTGATTTCTGATAACTCGTTGGTGGTAACGGATATTTGGCACTGAAACTGGATTTTAGTAAAGCATATCATCGAGTCGAATGGAAATTTATGGAATTTATGATGGTTAAATTGGGATTTTCTAGGGAGTGGAAGTGGCAATGGCATGTGTAACCTCGGTTTCTTATTTGTTCTTAATAAGTGGCGAGCCTAAGGGGTATGTTATTCTGACAAGAAGACTACGACAAAGGGACCTAATTTTGCCATATCTTTTCTTCTCTGTGTTGAAGGGATTTTGGCTTTTATTGCCGAAAAGGAACATAGTGTGGGTGATAAATGGTATTCAAATTTGTGAGGGAGCTTCGAGTGTTAACCATTTAGTCTTCGCAGATGATAGTTTTCTATTTAGGAAAACTAGTATTGACGAGTGTGCTGTGATACAATGAATATTGGATGTTTACTTTTAAGCTTTGGGCTAAGCGATTAACTTTTTCAAAAGCAATGTCATATTTAGTGCAAATGTCGGATCACAATCACAGCTTTCTTTGGCCGATTTTCTGGAAGTCCAGGCGGTGAAGCGCCATGAGAGGTATTTGGGACTCCTTACCTTTATGGGGAAAAATAAGAAACAAATGTTTTCGTTTATCAAGGAACAAGTACTGAAACGGCTTTGTGGGTAGAAGATGACGTGTTTGAGTAGTGCGGGAGAGAGCTCCTTATTAAAGTGGTCGCACAGGCCTTACCGGTGCATGCTATGAATTGCTTCTTGCTCTCTACGACTTTAGGTGATGATCTTCACCATTTGATGGCTCGTTTCTGGTAAAGGAGTGATCCAAATACACATAAAATACATGGGTGGTCTTGGGAGAAACTTTGTAAATCGAAAGGGAAATGTGGTATGAGGTTTCAGGATTTGTTTTCTTTTAACTTGGCTTCTAGCAAAGTAGGGGTGGAGATTTTTTCAACAACTTAACTCTCTTGTAGCACAGCTTTTTAAAAGCACGTTATTTTCCCCACTTGTCATTTTAGGAGGCGACCACCCCAAAAAGTTGTTCGTATTGGCAGATTAGCATTTTAAAATCCCATGAAGTTTGGTAAGAAGGGCCAGATAGGTTGTCGAAGATAGAGCGACAATACAGGCATGGAGGGATAATGGCTTCCAAGACCACATTCTTTCAAGGTTTTGTTAGTTGCTCCTATTGATAAGAAGCATACGAGAGTACATGAGTTAATTGATATAGAGACTTTCTCGTGGAAACATGACATGTTGACCACATCATTTTCAGATGAGAAGGTGGGCCCTATTTGTACTATGTAGATTAGTTTGGAATTTTAGTAACCGGGGGAGATTATACAGTTAAAAAGTGGTAATTAGGTGGCTAGAAGTTTGGTGCAATACCCATCAATTGGCGTTTCTTCTTCTTCTGTGAGTAATCATTATTCATACCTCTTGAAATCAATTTGGAAGGCTAAAATTCCCTCCAAGGTGAAAGTGCTTGCTTGGAAAGTTAGTCAGGGCACTCTCCTGACTAAAAGTAATCTCGCGAAGAAAAAGTTGAGCTTAAAGCTAGAGTGTGCAGCGTGCAATGGAGCTATGGAAACTGAGAGGCATGTGTTCAGAGAATGTAGTTTCGTGAGGGCAATGTGGTTTGCTTCCCCGTTGGGTTTACGTTCATTGTCATTGTCTAGAATCTAGATACACAAATGGCTTTCAATCAATGGTGGAGCACCAAGGCAACGATTTTTGAGTTATTCTGTATGGTTCTTTGGGCTTTGTGGCATGCGCGAAATTCCTTGGTTTGGGAGGGGAAACATGGGATGCCAATAAAGGTGGTTTAGAGAGTGGTTAGTTGGTACTATGGTTTTAAATTGGCTAGTGGTGAACAGAGAGCTGCAAAGCAATTACCACCAGTCAAATGGAGAACTCCTATTGATGGATGGGTTAAGGTCAATGTGGATGGAGCTACACGTCTTGAGTGTAATGTGGGTGGCGTAGAGGTGGTAATCTAAGATTGGACTGGGAAGTTTCTTGCGGCTGAAGTGTGGAAGAAGGAGAGGATAGGGATTGCACTCCACATTGAGTTGTTGGCAGTGCTAGAGGAACTTCGTTTGGTGAGTAGTTTAGGTGTTAGATATGTTAAGGTGGAGAGCGATTCCACACAGGCTATCTCTGCAATCACTCTCAAGATCTGTCAACGTTTAACCTGCTGGAGGAGGACGCTGCGCAAGTGGCGGCCTCCCTCACCCCAACACAGTTTGTGTACGTCCCAAGGTCATGCAATGGGGTAGCCCACAGATTAGCTAAGTTTGCTATTTCCATTGGCAACAAATTAGTTTGGTTCGAGGACCCTCGTGATCTCA
>JAOTRO020169726.1:0-12506 GCA_028566515.2 Pyracantha coccinea | reverse complement strand
ACTATGAAAAGCATGATACTCCTGCCCAGAATTTACTTAACTCAATCATGACTAGTGACTTTTACTACTTACAAATATAAGTTAACGATTAGGTGAAATTCCCTTATATTCTAGCATCAAATCCCTGCATGCAAACTAAGTGTGTACCCTTAATAAACATACAAGAATAAGATCTCTATAAAGCAGATAAGTAAATTGCATTCATGTTTTATGAAACAATAATCGGATGTAATCAATTTATATAAAACATATGATCATGGCTTCAAATTCTGCTCTAGCTAAACAGAAACTTAGTTACACATGTTCATCATAACTGAAAAGCAATCTAAAATAAACATTAAGAGAGAAAGAACTCTGAAAATTCCAGCAACTTCAATGGACGAATGGCAGGTACAGCAAACCCTAAATCGCTAGGGATTAGGCATTTTGAATTATTTTATGACTCTAAGAATCAGGTAGAAAGTGTTGGAATGTGATTAGGATGCCTCCTTGCAGTTAGAGATAAGATAAGATAAGGTTGGATAAGATAGGATAAGATAATGTTCCTCTCCAACTAGGATTCCTCTTTCTTGTGTAATTCCTTATCTTCCAAGCCTTAACTTTAATTTCTCCAGAGTTTAGCACATGTCTAACACCTTTTAAACACCAAAAACGTCCAGCCCATTTGCTATCCACGCCTGCTATCCAATCCAAGTCCAAAACTGCTCCAAATTGCTCCATTTTAATACGAAAATAAATTAAATTACCAAAATAAATGAAAATTAACTAAGTAAATGCAAAGAAATAAAATAACAAAGTCACATAAATATGCTCCTATCAATAGGTTTCTAGAATTTACAGTACTTAACAGAATTGGGAAAACTTTCACAAAATGTTTTCCATCAACAATTACATATAAACACAGTATCATCTTTGGACAGATGCTGCTTATATTAGAGTTGCATAGCCAATACATAAAATACAAGGTCAATTTACATGTCTTCAACACTTTTAAGTAGATGAATAATGCAACCTTGTCAATTTCATGTATCACTATACATTGAGTTGCTTGAGTGACTTGAATAATAAACACTTTTGAGCCAATTATTATCCATTAATTTCAAACAAATCACCTTTAAATTCTTTGAATAATAAACCAAAATAATAATCTAAACACTTTTGAGCAGATTAGACATTGCAGTTTTGTTTAAAATTCATACTATACTTTTTTATTCAGTGTTATTAATAAATAACACTTGAATCCATTATTTCTTCTTGTTGTTCTCTAGCTTTCTTGTAGAATATCCTTCCCTGAGGCATTGAACAAACCATAGCAGTACAAATACAATATAATATGGTTTTCACGTACAAGTGATCAGTGGAAGCATTAAAGTGATTAGTATAAGTGCTGTCAGTTTGATTATATGGTTTAATACGAACCCCTAGCCTTATTGGAAGGTTCTGATACCACATGTAAGGATTACAAAAGTAACATGCACATATATAGACATGCATGTGATAATGGGGCAATAAGGTTATAGGTTTACATGAACCATATTTCTATGTAACAAGGAAGGACTGCATGCAGATATGCAAAATATAAGGTCTACATAAAACTTACATGAGGAAGAAGAAGCCATTGCAGAGTTCTAGGTTGTCTTCTACTTCGAGTACTTCAATAATATCTCTCTGCTATATGAAAGGGTTCAGCGTATTTGAGAGATTAAGCGTATGGAAGCAGGGACTTAACCATAATATTTATATCATTAAGGTTTAATCACTGTCGGCCTATTATTGGTTGTGAAAATCAAACCCTATCACTTAAGTGATTGAGTCCTACCATGATTCTATATCTTTGTAGTGAAAACTATTAAATTTCTTTGAGGTCAATTGCAAAGGTTAAGACTCCAAATCCTTATTTCACTAGGACTATCAAATTACTTATGTCGTTGACAACTCGATAAACAAGTGGCTTAAAACACAAGTAATCCAATACATCATTCATTGTCATTCACAACTTTACACATGCCTCATGCCATGACAGTACCACAACTTGGTGCTGCTTCAGACAGCTAGTTTTGATCAATTACGGGAAAACATTTTGGCCACAAATCATATTTTATGGTGATGCAATTAGACACCCACTTATCTGAATCTTAAATGGTGTTGCAAAAAATGGTGATGCAAAAAATGAAAAAATTATTCAAGGGTAACAAGGAAATCTTATACGATTCACTTTCTTATTAGAACAAGACCATAAGTAAGGTCAAGCTATGAATAATCGTTCGCAAATCATTGGTATTAAGTAAATTTTAGGGGTTGTGCACTCGTAAGAGGTCGAATGTAGGATGTCTAAGTTTACATGTTCGGATTTCTCTATTGTTCGCAAGTAAATTTAGGGGTTTTCCCCCTGTGGAATAAGAAGGCTTGACATTCACTTCCAATGGAAACATAACCATGATACATGATGCTATATAGTTTTGTGTGCTTAGTCACATTCTGCATATAGTAGGGATCTAATAAAAGCATAGGAGCAAAATGTTGGTTGATTAAGCAAGCTATGTTTCACTTTTTTTTATTTTTTATCAACAAGTCGTTCATGAGATTCAAACTCAGTACCTTCGAGTCTTCGACAAAATAAAAATTGGATGTTGTGATTCGTCCATATTGAATAATTATATATAACATTGGATACAAGAAAGAGTATGGCAGGTAGAAGAGATTTCTTAGTCTTTAATTAGATGCTAAAAGAAGCTTTTGCTTTGACTTGAATTGTGCACCACAATCATAATCCCTAATTAATTTGAGGCCATTTATTACCAATAACAAATGGTCTATCTTTATCACCAAACAATATCAAATGGTCAATCCCTTTGACAAGTTATCCATGTTCCTCTCCTAAGAACAATTCTGATTTTACCCTAGCTAAGTGCTTTCGGTTTCAGCCATTCTGAAATTTCTTTCTTGTCTCTAAAGCAAATAAAATTAGGTAGGAAAAAAAGGGCAATTTTTTTTTTTTTAATATCCTTTTGGTCAGTAAGTGATTATTTCATTTAACAAAGTCCAAACCCACATCGTGCAAAGGCGGTCTAACAAAGAATCCAAAATGTGACTAGCATATAGTCACAGACAGGACGCCACTTATACAAGCGAGGGCTGAGAGGTACAAAAACAGCAAATGAAGCCTGAAATTGGTTTGCAATGCTTCGTGAAAAGCATGTAAACAAGGCAGGGAAGCCATTGAAAGTAGCACTACCATGTCAGCTGACCACATCAGACACTCCTCTCCTGCACGTATAAAAGGGCCCATGAAAACCTGATGTATGGCCAGATCAAAATCTACATTCTTTCTCTCTGCTTCTCTTTCTCTCTCTTCATTCTTTCTTTCTCCGTCCCGGTGGATCAGATGTCTCACAACATGTTGCGGGGAATGCTGTCTGGTTCGAGACCATTCCTCTGAAACAAAGAACATGAACATCGAATGATCTCGGACCAGGCTTCATTCCCCCCAACACAAAATGCAGTACGTTCCTGCTCATGGCAATTGATCAGTTAGATATACCCTTTTATCCATCGTTGACCATCAATGTCTGAATTCCGAGCGTTTTAGACAATCTCGCTGCTTGTTCCATATCATCGATCATGTAAGTATACATCATATAATTTTCTTTTTAACAATCTACATTCATTGTTTTGCATCAATAATTGGATTTGAAGGAAAACGAGAACACTTCACTAGAAGAAGAAGATTTCGGTCCGGGCAGGTATGTATCACAGGACTTACAGTGTGTACTTTAAAGCAAATCCAACCTTGGAAACCCTGGTTTTAATGAGGAATACAAAGCGTGACTACTTTATTATGGTTTACATTGCCAGCAGAGTGAAGCATTTGATGACATGAGAACATGAGAATACTTAAATTGTGCAATAGTTAGTTAAAACATTGTTCGTATATTATTATTACTAAGATTAGAGCTGCAGGATCAATATCTTCTCCTGCTACATCTTTTTCATTTTTTTCTTTATTTGCTACAAGCAATGGTGAGGAGTGGGGAATCAAACCTAGAACCTCGAGTGCTGAGGTTTGTAATCCCTTGAACTACAAGCCCCTTGCCTCCTGCTATTTCAGCTGTTTTTTCTTCTTCTTTCCAAATGCAATCCTTCTGCATATTCTATATGTTTCTACCAAATCCGAAAAAAAAGTGAGGGGTGTGTGTGTGAAAATATATGACTGGAAAGGAAGATACAAAAAAAAAAAAAGAAGTTATATGTATGTTTTTATCTTTTAGCAGTTCAACTTTTTTTTCTTTCTTCCAATGTGGCTTTGCTTGTAGGGAGTTACAAAGAATATAATCCAAGTAAGAGCTTTAATATTCACTTTATCATGTGTTGCATGAGATGAAAGAGTAAACGTCAAAGATATATCATAACCCCAGCTCCCTTCTAGTCTTTGTGTCTTACACCATACATACATACATATACATATATATATATATATATGTTTCTCACTTTTCATAAAACCGTGTGGGTCATCAGATCCCATTTCTGCATGAAAAAAATCTACAGTCAAACTAATTGTTATGTATGTTTACAGCCTCATGATCATTTCGTCTAGTGATACTTTATTTTATTGAAGGCGGTTCTAAAATAAAAATAACAACTAATTGCGTCTTCAGATGTCCTAAATTCAAACCATATAGACAATACATTCTTGTTAAATAGAAACTAATTGGATTTGCCTAGGCCAAGAGAGCATAAAACACACAAACTCCAACAATACAACAAAAACGTCATAAGACAACAAAAGCACCAAGCACAATAATGCAACGACGAGCCCAAAGGGCGAAAATATATTAGCCCCGGAAGTGGTGGATAATCGTGGCTTACCACCAGTTGTTCATTTTTTCTTTTTCTTTTTTTTTTTAAAAAAGGACGAAAATGTATTGGCCCCCGGAAGAGGTGGATAACCGTGACTTGCCACCAGCTGTCATTTTTTTATTACAAAGTCCACATCACTAGCAAAGGAAAAAATATAGAAGATAGAGCAAACCTAAAAAGTTTCAGTCTCAAACGATCCAACTACGAATAAACGGCTTCACCCCACCAATGAATAGCTATTATCTGCTCTGCACTTACCATGTGGTTTCATTTAATACCGTCACAAATCCTAGTACAAGACTTAAAAGCCATACTCATAAAACTGTACTCATATGTTTCTGAAACTGGGAATTGTCATATTCTAAATCTTTGGTCTGGCACGAACCTTAGCAGATATGGTTCACGAGCCACATGAGAACAACAATTTGCCATAATATCTGCTGGGGGAATATGTATGTGTGAGTGTTGGATTCAGGATTTTAATATTGGGTGGTGCCAATATAAAAGTTTTAAAAAAATTTGAATGGTATGCTAATCGATGATGATTTTGGCTTGTAATATCGTTCTATGCTTCTGATTTCTACACATATCTATTAATCAAAACAAGAAGCTATATCAATTGATGAAGCCAAAAAATATATTAACTAAACAACACATGATGCAAACAATATCAAAAATCATAACAAATTAACAATAACTACAATCTATTATTAATTTAGTATTCTATATGATTAACTTAAACTAAAATAGAAAACTTACTTATATTTAGAATCAGGGGATTAAGTGGTGGTGGAGAAAAGTGAATCAGGTGGTAGTCGTGGAAAGGGGACAAGTGATGGTGGCGGAGAAAAGACTAGTGGTGGCCTGGGGATTGGTTGGGTGGGGATAACCAATTAGCCAATTAGGGAATTGAAATTGGAAAAGTGAATGAAATTGGAATGGGTGAAGTGAAGTCTGGAGGTCAGGGGTAGAGAAACAGTCGCTCGAACGTCTCTTTCTTTTTTTCATTTTTTTTTTAATTAAAAGGGTGAGGCTCTCACATGGCTTAATTTTGTTAAATGGTTTGGCTAAAAATGACATCGTTTTGGTCAAGTCATTTAAAAAAAAAAAAGTTCTTCTACTCCTTCTGATTTGCAGAACCTGCAGTGCAGCCGTCAATGCTCTTCTCCTCCATTGCATGCTTGGACTTGAGTGGTCCTTGAAGGTCCTCACAACCATTTATCCGGACTTCCAGGTGGTCTCAGAACCAACTAGGTCCCTTAATACATCTGGCCATGTGTGTGTGTGTACACTTCGTAATAATAAAGTTCCAAATTGAAGCACTCAATGTGTTGGATTAATTATCAAAATGCTTGATTATAAAAAAATGTCAAAAAAATGTACTTACGCCTGACACATTACGTCAAATTCTCTCTCAAAAGTATTAGATATAAGATTTACTGTATATAATGTGCTCCACTCAGATAGTTTGTGAAAACACACTAGTTTTTTTTTCTTAGTTCTTACCTATCCCTAATTAGCTAGTCATTTCAAACGTAATCAGCTTCTACTTCTATCATCGCGTGAAAGCTGAATTCTCAATGTACTATCATAGATTTTGTAGACAATCACCATGCATCAACAGATAGGCAAAATAATCATGCATTAACCTTTTCCTTGATTTTGGCATCCCATAATTCATCCGTACAATCACGAGAATTATTTGAATCCTTAGATACGATGGCAGTGTCACAAAACACAATCATAGATTCATACATTGTGTTATGATCGATGTACTTTGTAATCCCCAGAGGAGGTCAAAAGAGAAAGAGAGACATCTTGAGTATGTGAGGATAAAAAGTAATTCCTATGCTCGATAAAGCCATTTGGAAATTTTTCCCTAATTGGAAGATGGGTTCCCATATACTTTTGTGTGCTTTTTTGTGATTGGCCATTTAAAAATCCTATAGTGTTCAACAAAAATTAAAAATGATTTGAAAAGTCCATTTTAATAGAGTGAAAGAGATAATTTTGTTCAGCATCACTATCATAATTTTTTTGAAAACACAAAGTTGTTTTAGCCCCTAGAACGTCTTTTCAATGGTTGAATTGTGTTAGGGCCCAATAATCTCACTTACAAGTCCAATCATATCTCAATGCCCAATTATCGTAATCTATACAAAAGTGCCAAATCGAGGGGTATGTGAATTTACGATCAGCTACGCCAATATAATAAATATTTATAAATTGGCGTTTGTATAATCACCACAAACCCATGCAAATTCATGCATATTTATCATGCTAAACCATGCTACGACGTTAACATTGTAAATAAATAATGTCAACCATGCTACATGCTAAAGTGGGCCCAAGCCACGTTAAGGCTTGCCAAGTGGATCATGGTTGCACCAAAAGTCCAAGCCTATAGTCTTTCGCTTCATGCGGGCAAGTTTGAGTTACACATATTTTTCGAGAAGGGAATCAGGTGGCTAACTGTTTGGCAAATTATGGAGTGGACCATCCTAGGGTTTATTGGTGGGACTCTTGTCCTCCTGGTGCTATTGCTGCGTATCATCATAATCTTTCTCTTTGCCCCAACTATCGATTTTGTTAAGGTTTTCGTGTCTCAAGCAGCTTTCTACTTCTTGTTAGGGTTTGGCTTCAAAAGTTGTTTTTAGCGAGTATTGACCTAGTTCCCCCGCTTGTATTACTTTTTCTTTTTTTCTTCTTAATAAAATCTAGTAGAGAGGGGACGGGCGGGGGTTTTCTGGGTGCAACGGTCATTTCTCCTTTAGGAGAAGGTTGGTGCCTCGCAGATGAAGAGCTAATCTCGCCTAATATGTCTCTACAAATTAAAATAAATTAAAAACATAAAAAATAAAAAATACCCAAAACCCACGACTAAGCTGTCTACAAGATTACGTTCAAACATAGAGTCACGTGCCTCATTAATGGGGAGAAAAGGAACCCTTTCCTTTCCAAGCTTACATAGAAAAACAAGAAAGGAAAGTAAGGAGGAGCGTTGCCAAAAGGGAGTTTGGGGACACTAACACTAGAAGAAGACACTCTGGGCAATGTGTTTAACCTAGTCTTCATGAGGCTAGTAACATGCTTCAACGTTACACCAAAGTGGAATGCTATAGCTGCACCCACGAAAAGAATAAGAGAAGACTTGGCCAAAAATAGAAGAAAGGAAACCAAGGGATTCCTTGGTGAAACTGGAAAGGATCCTTCCGCCTATAAAATGAGGGGACACAACAAGAACGAGGAGGACAAGGGACTAAGGCAAGACCGCACCAAGCGGAGAAAGCTTTCTTTAAGTGCAAAAAACATTAGTTCTTGAGGAAGAAGCTTTCCTCACTTTATGGGATTTCTTTAAGTTTCCAATAGGCTTCCTTAGTCACAACAAAATATTTCCTAAGTATTAAGAATCCTAGATTAGCCACCCTTAAACCATGCAAGTAAGCACTTGCTTTCTCTCTCATGCTACACTAGGGAACTTTTAGCTTCCACGCCACGCTTCTCATACAAGTTACAATTTATGTATCATGCAACCAATTGCTAAATTGGAGACATTAATTCAATTGGAATACTTCCTAAGACGTGCTAATTTTTTTGAAGTATTTCAGGCACAACAACAAAAGTGGCTTAATTTGTCGAAGATAAATTCTACTGAACTCAATTGTTACTTCAAAAACTGAATATCAAAGAGGATGCCTTTAATCACAACATCAAGTTGCATTTTCCCATTGAGCATGTCCACAAGACATTTGGAGTCTGACTCAATCTGACAACCTCAAAGCCCTTGTCAATACAAGCCATCACTGACGCACATATCGCTTTCGTCTCTACCATTCAGCTGGACTTATAAAGCAAGCCACCTCCGCCACCTGCCCCCTGAAAAATGCTCTCAAAATCTCGTGCCACTCATCCAAAACCACCTCGTCTTGACTCCTTGATCCAAGCTCCATCATAGTTGACTTTAATTGTACAAAAAGGTGGCTGTGCCCAACTAGCAGGTATAAAAGTACTCACCAGAGCACCCATTTGCCGCTGAACCTTGTCTATACACGGGACCTCCCCCTTCTTTAAATCTTCAAACTCACACCTTTGCTTTCTCAATAGCATCATATATTCCATGGGCTCCACAATTTTCCTTTCAAATACTAACGAATTCCTAGACTTCCAGATTCTCAACAAACCAAAGACCACCCATTTCATGTAGCTTTACGGATCTTCATGAGGATATACAAAACTTGAATTTAACAAATAATCAAAGATTAGATAAGCATAATTTTGATAACCTTTTCTTGTGTTTTTTTTTGTTAATTTGTTTTTACTATAATAGATGGTGGAAATTAAAAGATTGCAATCGTAATAGAGTTGAAGGGTTGAAATATAAGGATTGAGAATTCTAATAGATATGCTTGCATGATAGAGATTGAAAGATTGTAGGGATAGTTTCCACTGAGGCCCAAATCTAACTCGACCAAAAGGTCCCCAACATATTGGCGACTCCATTGAGAACCAGGTCGTAACTCTGATTCAATGACTTTAAAATCTACAAGAAATACCACCGGAAGTGGCAACGTCTCAGAGGAAGCAGGTGAGGCTGTTCCCAGCTGAACAAACCTCAGCTTAAGGAACAGCAACAGGAAAGTCAAGAGAACTTGGAAGAGTATGCCATGCTAGACATCATTGCTATTATTTGTGCTTTGGGCTTTCATGCTTTGAGAAAATCTCAAAAGGAGGCCACCGCGTAAAATCTCAACCTTTATCAGATCAATCATCTCCTTAAAAAGAAAAAGAAAAAAAAAAGAGGTTATAAGCACACTTGATGGTGAATACACCATTAGAAATCCATCTCCATATAATTTTATGCACCATATCTTCAGGCAACACCACTCTAAGCTTATCTAGATCCCCCATCCATTTTTGAAAAACTCTGGAACAACACAATCAACATTAGAAATGTTGGAGAGTTGACCTTTGTAATTAGCTTAGTTACCTGTTTGGGTCATTGTAATCAAGATGTAATTAGGATAGATATTTTTGGTGTTTCTTTCCTTGTAAATCAATTTTGTACAATATATATTTCCCTCCTTTGTGAGAAGAATAACATCAGAAAATTAAACCTCAAAAATAAGCTCTAATTAGCATGGTATCAGAGCAGAGATCCTAGGATTTCTGCTCTGCCCGTTCCCTCAAGAAAACTCAGCCCTCCCATGGAGAATCTACCACCACTCCACGATGGAAACAATTTCATCCTAACCGATCCTACCCCTATACTAAACACTACAACCCAAAACACTAATACCCTAACTGACCCTATCATGAATCCTCCTCATGTTTCGAGTTCTTCCGACATGCTTCCGGAGTCCTCAGGTAATTATGGTTATGCTTTTAATATGAATAATTGTAATACTCAGTCCGGTTGGATTATTGACTCCGGTGCCATAGACTATATGACATATGACCCCATTGATTTAGCTTGTGATATTGTTCCACTTCGACGAAATATTACTAATGCTAATTGTGTCACCTCACCGGTAACTGGCGCTGACACTATACGCCTCACGCCTACTCTCTCTTTGCCGCATACACTACTTGTACCTTCACTAATGCATAAATTGATGTCTCCTAGCCAAGCTACTGAGCAATTGAACTATTGTGTACTATTGTATTTGAAGTTTTGTCTTATTCAGGATATTCTCACTAAAGAGATAATTAGTCGTGGTCTATTTTGTGGACAATGTCAGTACAGGACTGGTCAATCTCGCCCAAGGATCTGTTGATCACAAACGGCGTCAGAAATGGTTATGGCATCACCGTTTAGGTCATCCTTCTTTCAGTTATTTACAGCATATGTTTCCGGATTTATTTGTTGGTTGTTCGGTTTCAGATTTTAAATGTGACACTTGCGTACTTTCCAAGAGTCACCGTTTTCTTATTCGTTGAATTCTAATAAAAGTGTTATTCCATTTGGTCTTGTTCATTAAGATGTTTGAGGACCATCTCTGATTACTACTTCATCTGGCATTTGGTGGTTTGTAATGTTCATAGATGATTCCACACGGATGACATGATTATACCTTCTTAAGCATAAAAGTGATGTGTTTCTGGCGTTTAAGACATTCCACACCATGGTTCAGACATAGTGTTCTACTAAAATCCGGATATTGCGTTCTGATAATGGTGGTGAATATGTTAATAATGATTTACACATTATTTACCTAATCATGAAATCCTCCACGAGACTACTTGTCCTCAGATTCTTCAACAGAATGGGGTGGCTAAGCGCAAAAATTGCCATATATTAGAAACGGCTCGATCGTTATTGATTAGGGCGGATGTTCCCCGCTCCTCTTGGGATGTTACTCTTTAGACTGCCACTTACCTTATCAACCGCATGCCATCCAAAGGATTGAATTTTCTTACACCTTTGCAAGTTTTTGCCACATTCGTGCCTCTACTGTCTGTTTTGGTGCTCCTACCGTGAGTTTTTGGATGTGTTCCCTTTGCTCATCTACATAAAAATCAACGAACAAAACTTGACCCATGTGCTCTCCATTGCATTTTCATAGGGTATGGACTACATCAGAAAGAGTACCGTTGCTACCACCCTCATTCATGTCTGATGTATACTACTATGAATGTTACTTTTTCCGAGTCTGAGATGTATTACTCTCTGGCTTCTTCAAACCCTTCTCTTCAGGGGGAGACACTACATAACGAGCAAGTTTGGACCATGGCTGCTACCATTGATCTTTCACTGCCATTATTAGCTGAGCCAGTAGCAGAGCCTGCAGTGGCTACGCTGCCAGCCCAGCCAACAAAAGCAGCATCGCTGCACACAGAACTAGCGGCAGGCACGGCAGTGCCATCCTTACCCACGGCAACAGTGCTGCCACTTGCCGATCTTGAGACTTCTACTGATACTACTCATCCTCGTCTCAAAATATAGTACCATCAGATGACCATACTCCAGAGAATATTCTTAATGTAAGATCTATTATCCCTATTGATGTATCCGATGTTCCAAATTATCAGTTACCTTTCAGGCATAACCGGGGAAAGCCACCCAATCGATATTCACTGGAAACAACAAAAGGCTCTAAATATCCCATTGCCAACTATGTGTCATCACATAAATTATCAGAACCCGACAAAGCTTTTGTACAACAAATATCCAATGATAGCACACCAAGTTCATTGAAAGAGGCATTATCCGATGATCGATGGACGAAGGCAATGGAGGAAGAAATGGACGCACTTCAGAAAAATCAAACATGGGATTTAGTTCCACTACCCCGAAGAAAGAAGAAAGTGAGATGTCGATGGGTGTACACCATCAAGTACAAAGCTGATGGGTCGATTGAACGATACAACGCACGATTGGTGGCCAAGGGATACACTCAGACGTATGGTGTTGATTATACAGAAACATTTGCTTCGGTAGCAAAGATTAATATGGTAAGAGTGTTACTTTAATTGGTGGCTAACTTGGATTGGCCATTACAGCAATTTGATGTGAAAAATGCCTTCTTACATCTTAATCTTAAAGAAGAAGTGTATATCGATATTCCACTTGGTTATGCATCGGTTTCACAACCCAGAATGGTGTGTAAGTTGAATAAGGCATTGTATGGATTGAAACAACCACCTCGGGC
>JAOTRO020169717.1:0-12507 GCA_028566515.2 Pyracantha coccinea | reverse complement strand
TATTAACTTCATCTCGTGTTGGCTGTGGATTCTGATCTTTACTCTTTGGTTGAGAAGCGCAGGGAACAAGAACAAAACACTGTCCAGTTGCATTGCCAACCGTGGATGACAATAAGAACTGGTCAATGCTGAGAACTCAATACGATTCGGCATCTACAGCAGTAAACCATGAGAGAGCTTGTTTGTGTATGGCTACTGGGAATTGGAGATGTTTCAGGAGAGTAGTTTCTTGGAGGCTGTGAACTCGCCGGTACACATTATATGTTAGACTGCAAATTTCAAGTCATTCAAGGATGTGCAAGTTTTGCGAGGCCTTAAGATCAATTTAAGTTAGAAACTACACATATTCGAGCAATTTTATGACCTCTAAACTGTCTGATTACTCTCTCTTTTTCTCATTTTGATTTGTTTGTCTGGCTTTGACTCTTTTTGCATTCGATTTTACCTTCTTGTGAGATTTCAGTGCACTGATTAATCCACACAGATGTTTTAGAGGTTGTCTGGCGTTTGTACTTGTACCATGGCATTAGATGAGGAATATAAAAAGAGAGATCTAAATCACCCTATTGTTTTGGTTCAACTTTTAGTTACAAGATTCTTTGGTTGTGAGAAATTCTTAGGTCGTTGCCTTTGGAACATACAGTCGTTCGCCCGCATACAACAAGCAGTCGCTCTCTGTATTTTAATCTCATCCACTCCCCACTGCCTAACCCATCTGTCTGTTGTCCTATACACCAGGCGAACACAAGAATCTCTCCTTGGTTGGGCCTTCGTTTGGTGGCCAAGCATATTACATGACTTTAGGGCCAAATGCCCTAAATTGTTCCCTTTTTCAAATCCATTACTGACAAGTAAACAACCCTAAATTGTTATTTCATAATCTTCATTTTGATGACAAAATGCTTATGTCATAAAGGTATTTCATGATGCCAAAGGTGAAACCAAGAATTGGAAGGTCCGTCTGAAAGGTAAATATGAAGACGATATGTAGTACTGTCTGTTTCCTGGCCACTACACATGACCATGCAGGATGCAGCTTTGTTTTCCCAAGTCTTAGCCTTATCTGATTTTGGCCAAGAAGTCTATTATGGACGGTGGGACACAATATACATAGTCTATTATGGAGGGTGGGATATATATATATATATATATATAATGTGTTTCTATGATTCTATCCATACAAAACTAGCTTCTTAACAGAAATTCTGCTTCACTGTTCACGAAACAGTTTAATATATTATAATAACAATGTTTTATGGCATGGAATTTTGGCGGTCAAGAATCAATAGTACAAAAAATGAGTGTATGTAGATGCGAATGTTTTGTTAGATGTGTTGGCACACAAGAAAAGGCATGATTAAGAACGAAGATATCCAGGGTAAAGTATGAGTACCTGTGATTGAAGATAAGATAAGAGAAAATTAGTTAAAGTTGTTTGGACATGTGAACCGAATGCCTATAGATTCTCTGGTTAAAATATGTGATTATGAGACAGAGACTTGACCTAGGAAGACTTGGAAATAGACACTAAGAAAAGACATGGAGTACTTGGAGCTAACAGAAAATTTGACACAAAACCAAGCGTAATGGCATTATAGGATCCATATAACTTAACCCAATTAGTTCAATAAAGCTTTTTTGTTATTGTGGTATGAAAGATGAGAAAGAACATATATATGTTGGAGACATACAAGACTAGCGCCTTAACAAGGATTCTACTTCATCGTTCACGAAACAAGATAGACTACTATTATCGTGTTACCTATAGAGTGACCAAAGTATTAATCATGTAGTGCTTATCCGTGGGTAGCCAAGATTTTCAAATAATGAGATCATAATATCAACCAAAAAGCTTTATTGCGCCATTTCGTCGAGCACTAAGTAGGCACCCGCCAATTTTTGTCAATATATGCCAAAAGTTTATGCTAACACATGTCGCCAACTACTATTACTTGTAGAAACTTGTCGAGAGTGGATGCAGGATACTGTGAAGTAACGTTGAAGACTGTTAAGGCTTTTCAATTGTATTTCATACAAGAAGAGAAAAAATGAAAACAAAGATGATAGAAGAAAATATAAGAAGTAAAAAAAAGATGATGTAATTTAGTTTCCTATAGTTGTTTATATGGTTCAAATACAATATACAAATAAATATACATAAAGTTTTTGAAATTATTCCAATCAAATACAACCGATGTCCCTATATTGGCTCATCCACCGATGATTATCTATAGTTTAGTGTTTTACTATTTTTATGGATCTATAGTAGAAAGGGTTCTATGTAGGCATGATTACATGCATTCAATATCGATCTTGCTGCCACTTAGTACTACGGTCTAGTGGTATTCCTCTTCACTTGTAGATGAGAGGTCTTAGATTTGATTCTCACCAAAGATAATTTTGAACAACATTAAGCTAAGTCATTCACACTCCCTTAATGTAGAAAATATCGTTTGTTAAAAAAAAAAAAATTGATCCTGTTTTAATGTTTCTTGTTATGTAGACAATATATGAATATCATACACTAGAAAAATACGAGATTACCATCCAAGTGGGTTAGATGTCGTACGATGGGGTTCTTTTCCCACTTCTACTCTATTGTTCTGTTTCGTGGGGAGCCCTCATCCACGCTAACGACTTGCATGATTAATGTGGAGTTTTTTATTTTAGTCGAATAAGATAAAAAGTTATCGAATCATTCAAACTAAAATAGTAGGCCGTATAATGGGATATAGTCGATTTATCTTTTCATATTTAACCATACCATGTTTAAACACTTGTGTCCATCTATATTATAACAGTGCTACAACGATGTCAAAAGATTCTCTCATATTTCACCCTATATGTTAATCGAAACTACGAGAATAAATCAACTTCGTTACGTCATGCTCTAGGAGTAACTTTAACATGTTTGATTGACATAAATTTGGCACCCACCACAGCATATGTGGTATCTGCAATCAACTGTTGAAGTGGATAAGGACTTTTAAAATGCTCTGCAACCAGCACAAGCAAATCCTTGCATTTTCTCCGACTTCATGTAGAGTTGGTTTGAGGTTATTTAAATTTTTTCTAAAAGTGGATTTAAAAAAAAGTAAAAAAAACTTAATTGTGTTTGTTAAATAAAAAAAATAGTTTTTTTTTTCATTTTTTTTCTTTCAAAATCATAGATTTAAAACAATAGAAAGCAGAAACAATTATACACATACTTCTTAAAAAAACGCTTTTTTTATTAGAGGCGGATGAACAAAACCAAACACTTCCCAATCTTTTTCCATGACTGTGTATTCTCACATCACAGCGCAAATACATTTTTTTTTAAAAAAATACAGAAACTCAGAAACTAGCCCTTACATACACACCACATATTCATTTGAAAGTGCTACTTCGTAAAAGATACAAACAAATCCAATGACAGACAGTACCATTAGAGGACGGAGATTTAGTGGTTCTTGTTGTATTGACCTGGTCGATCTTGCAGGTTCTTGGCACTGTCACTTATCTCGAAGATTTACCTAGCAGTGTTTAAAGCTGTAAAACCTTGTGTAGGGTTGCTCATCAGTTCGAAAACGTCAATATTTCGTCAATCCGCATTCGAAGCGATCGAGATTTGAGTTTTGAGTTTCCCATTCCAATCCAGTACAATTTGTTTAGCAGTGCTAGTATTATTGTATGTACATATGAAATATCTTCTAACTAGCTGACTGCTTCAGAAAATTTGTATGGCTTCGTCTGCTGCTGATTTTGGTCCTGGTTTGGCACACAGCCTGTAAAGTTATGGCAAGTAGCAATCACAAGTACCAAGGACATGCATTCCTTTTACCAATTTACCCTTTTGTTTTACGTATTTTGCTTTCATAATCGAATTAAAAGAACAAAAAAAAATTGTCTGGTTCTCTCAATTTACAGAGTTTTTCTGATTTACTCCTTCTACTTTCAATTTGGTTATAAGCTCTTAATCTATAAAACAAGTTAAGTTTCTCCGAATTGTTAAATTTATCATCTTTTTGTTGTATTATTCCTCGTTTGATGGACGGAAATAACTCTTAATTACACTTTTGTCAGTTGTGGACAAATTAGCATGTTTTAAAATATTAAACGGTTAGAAATCAAAATTGAAAGTCGATAGGGCAAATTAAGATACCAAGTTCATAAGTCATTGCTTCATAAAAAAGTATGAACTGCCTTCCACAATTTTTCTTGTGTTTTCAAGTTGGTCTCAGTGAGGCCTACCACTTCTCTCGTTGCTGCGCAGAGAGGGCAAAGACTGTTTCAGAATATTAAGTAAAGCCTACTCCATTAATGCTGGAGATAAACCACTTATCTTTCAAAGAAAGAACACCATGTGGGAGAACTTTAATGCATTCATTGGAGGTACCCGGCACCCGGCACCCGCCACCCACTTTCTCTCCAAACTTTCTCATCCTTTACATCCATTTTTCTAAATATTTTCACAATTCTTATTGCATCTAATAAACTTGTTTTACAGACGTGAGATAAGCCAGTTAGCTAGAGTGTGAGTTTGCCTTGTTGCATTCAAGTTTGAATCTTTAAGCTGGTTGACCACCTTACGTGTCTGTCTCTTTGCACTCAATCTTAATCCCTCTATGTAAAGGATTTGAGTATTTTAGAATATCGACGTGTAAGAAAATCTAATACAATGTATTAGGGAGCAAGTGTGATCATCCACTTAGAACTTCACTTTCATTTTTCTCTGTTTCTGCCTGCTTCATATGTTTGTTGAAACTTTCTCAAATTCTCAACTTTGGACATTTTATTTTCTTTTATCTCGTATGAACTTTCTTTTTTGTATTTTATCTTATCTCAGTTTCTCTAAAATCTCAGAAATTTCCCATTATCCAATCTGATTCTGTCATAATTCAACTGTGTTTCATCTTTAATGATCCCCAAATAGTTACCATCATTCTTAAATATAGGTTGGAAGTTTTCAATTCCTGCTTTATTGGGTTCTTTTATTTTGCAGATTTCAGAAACTTAACTCCTTCATGAAGCACTTCTGAGAAAAGCGATTTTGTAATGGGGTGTTTCAGATCATTTCTGCTCTTCTGTTTTCCATGGAGCTTCTTATTTCCAGGCACTCATCAACTCCAATCCTCACAGACCCAAGTGCTTCTGCAGCTCAGAAAGCACTTAGAGTACCCAAAACAACTAGAAATTTGGAACAATCACAGCTTAGATTTCTGCTCCATTTCTTCAGTTGGTCAAGTAAACATTACATGCTTGGAAAATCTTGTAATTGAGCTCAGAATCAAGGGTGATAAGATTAAGCAATCCAAAGAAAGTGGCTACTTCAAGGGCTTTCCAATCCAAAGCCAAACTTTATCAGATTCTTTTTCTTTGGATTCTTTTGTCACTACCCTTTCAAGGCTAAACAGTTTGAGAGTTCTTAGCCTTGTGTCTTTGGGCATTTGGGGTCAACTTCCAGATAAGATTCATAGGTTGTCTTCCCTTGAACATCTCGATTTGAGCTCGAACTTTCTCTTCGGTTCAATCCCACCTAGGATTTCTGCAATGGTGATGCTTCAAACTTTTAAAATCGATGAGAATTTCTTAAATGATACTATCCCTGATTGGCTTGATTCGCTTTCCAATCTTACAACTCTGAGCTTGAGGAACAACAAGTTGGAAGGTACATTGCAAGATCTTAGTAGCCTAAGCAGTTTACAAGTGCTAGATTTGAGCAGGAACAAATTGAACTCTGTGTTGCCTCCAATGCCGAAAGGGTTGGTCATGCTTTCCATCAGTGGAAACTCCTTCTCTGGCAAGATTCCAGTGAAATATGGCAAGTTAAGTGGACTTCAACACATTGATATGTCACACAATGCACTTATAGGCACACCTCCTGCTGCAGTCTTCTCTTTGCCGAATATTAGTTACATGAACTTGGGGTCAAATCTGCTGAGTGGCTCGCTTTCGGGCAATCTAATCTGCGGTAGCAAGCTTAATTTCATCGATATATCAAATAATAGTTTGACGGGTAAGTTGCCTTCATGCTTAAGAAATGAATCAGAAGAGAGAGTTGTGAAGTTTGGTGGGAATTGTTTGTCCATTGGTATGCAAAACGAGCATGAACAAGCATACTGCAAGGAAGTGATTAGCCTGAAGAAGAAAGATTCCGGAGGGACCAATGTAGGGATCTTGGTGGGAGTGATTCTGGGATCAGTTGTACTTAGTGTGCTTCTGGTTTTTGGGTTTATCATTTTCTGCAGAACATATTGCCTTGGTGGGATATCGGAGCAGCATTTGCTGCATAAATCAGTGCAGGAAAATTCAGCAGTTGGGTTTTCGACCGAGCTTCTAACAAGTGCAAGTAGGTCAATCACTAACCAGACTCTACTCTTTTTTTGTTTTGTTTCATTGAATGAATATTTAAACTGATCAAGTTGGTTCTTTTTGCTTATTTAGGATTTATTTCACAAGATGGAAAGGTAGGGATACAAGGCCTCCCTGTGTGCCGGACATTTTCTTTGGAAGAGTTGATGGAAGCTACGAAAAATTTCAACAGCTCTGCCTTTTTGGGTGAAGGTTCATATGGGAAGGTATAGTTTCAATGCAGAACATAATTATGAATTGAAACTATAATTTTCATAACATCATATGTTCTTTAAGTTCTTACTCTTTTTTCCTTTGGCATGCAGCTTTACAAAGGAAGACTATACAATGGGACTCAAGTTGCTATAAGGTGCTTGCCTTTGTCGAAAAAGTACACAATTCGAAATGTTAAACTTCGGTTGGATCTGCTTTCCAAGCTTCGGCACCAGCATTTGGTGTGCCTTTTAGGGCACTGCCTCGATGGTGGTGGACAAGATGATTGCAGTCCGAACAAGGTCTATCTTGTGTCTGAATATGTTCCCAATGGGACATTCCGCGCTCATCTCTCTGGTAAATCTTCAAAACCTAAACACAATATACTCTTGGTGGAAAAACACAAACTTATCTTTTTCTTGTCTAAGCAAAGCAATAATGTTATGTATGTTTATGTAGGGAATAGTCCTGGAAAGGTTCTCAACTGGTCGGAGAGATTGGCAATTCTAATTAGTGTGGCCAAGGCCGTGCACTTCCTACATACCGGAATCATTCCTGGTTTCTTCTGCAACCGCCTAAAGACGAACAATATCTTGCTCGATGAGCATGGTATGGCAAAATTGAGTGACTATGGGCTGTCCATTCTCGCAGAAGAAACCAATAAATCCATGGTATGTCTCCTCATAGTGACTTAATGATCTCTTACCCCTGCGACAATTTTTTCTTCCCGTGCAGTTCTGATTGTGCACTTGTCTTGTTTGTAGGCAAAAGAAGGCCTAACATCATGGTAAAATTTACACCATATTTTTACTGTCTACTTTCTGCAGGTTTGTACTAGAGTTCTTTAGTTGTTGACATTTAACGTTGTCTTGATCAGGCAAATGACAAGTTTAGAGGACGATGCTTATAGCTTCGGATACATACTACTCGAGGCTCTTGTTGGATCTTCCATGTCTTCTCGAAGAGAAGTAATCCTTCAAAATAATATGGTAACTCATTAACTTCTGACCTGCAGTTGCTTATCTACATTAATATTTTCACTTCACACGAAAAATGCTGTTGTTCTCAAGATTTTGGTGACCGTATAAGTGCGCACTTTTATTGATTGAAAAATGGTTCTACAATTTGCTGCAGGCATCTCTGAATAGCCAGGATGGGCGGAAGCAGATAGTTGAACCGGCTATTCTAGCCACATGCTCACAAGAGTCTCTGTCGATGGTGATCTCTATAATGAACAAATGCATTTGTCCAGAATCGAGCCGTCCATCTTTCGAGGACATCCTTTGGAACTTACAGTACGCAGTTCAAGTCCAGGAAGAAACAGCAGATGGAGACCAAAAGATTTGACACTGCATCGCATTCATTGAGTTTTATTTTTGTAGCCTCTCCAAATCACTGCCACTTCATTGATTTTGGGGCTAAATAAACAAGAGAATATGTGAAATTCTTTAGTGTGATCGTCAATAGTCCACCAATGTTATATCACGTGCTTTATTCATTAATATTATCCAAAAATATAGAGACATCTGACCGCCACATTGAGTTGTATACCTAATAAAATTTGGGCCAACAGTGAAAGCTTTGTTTTTGTTACAAACCACGTTACCATTCTAAGCTCGTATAAATAACTAATTCATCTGAGATTACAGAAAAACTTCAACATTCTTGATATAAATAAACTTAATTATATACAGCAAGATTAACATCGTTGATGTAAGGATTTGATTGTATAAAAGAGGAGTTAACACAGTCTATCATAAATAAGAACCTTTAATAATATACCAAAAAAAGTTGTATATGAATGGATTCTTACCCTTCGCGCTTGTGATCTATACGATCGATGCCCTCTCGGATTTACTTCATCGCTCAAGGTTCCCTTTGCACGTCGAAAATTTCAAACAAAGAGCAAGAGATTAGCAGAGATTAAACAAAAAAAACTCAATTTTAATGCAGATAATAAGCAGATGTCTTGAACCGCTCTCAGTAGTGGAACAGACAACTAGATGAATTGCTTAACATAGGAAGAACAAGAGACTGAACTCTCTCCGGGTGCATGCTACCAAGTCCGAATCCAAATCCAAGTCAAAATTTCAAAAAGCGGAGGAAGTAGCTACAAATTTAAGCTTTGCTGGAGTGTTGCGAGGGACTTAATTTTGACTTAGTAACTGTTACTTATTTTTGACTTAATAACTGTTAGGAAAACTTAGCCAATTCATTTATTCTTCTAATTTTTACAAGTGGATTTACATTTTAAGTGGTGCGTGTGTAGCAATTGTTAATTATTTCTCCTTTACCCAAAAACAATGGTAATTTCCAATGAGTTTAAATCCCACGAAGTTGACCCGGCCTCCGATTAAAATTTAGAGACACTTTATTGGAAGTTCAAAGGAAATGTATGCGGCAGAATTTCAAGTCAGGTATGCTCTCTAGTCTTGGGTTCGTGACACGAACTTGACAAAAACGCGGGTGATTCCCTAGTTGAAATGCATTCATTCTAACCGGACATTAGTCCTACCGCTTGGGACCTTATTCGGTGTTATGTATTCTATTCAATTTCTTTCCTGAAATATAGGGATATTGATTGATTAAGTAATTAATCTATCACCCTTAATAATTAAGACATTTAGCCTTTTAGGATAACGAAGAATAAAAATGAAGAGTTTCCTATTCACATAGGGATTGGTTTACTATACACGACTCAAAATTTTCCAATTGTCGCTAGGATTTATTTTGACGCGTAAAGCAAGGAAACTTTACTGAAAATTACCCTTTCTAATTGTCATTCACATTCACACACTTTGTGCTTTCACCACGAGACTGAGAGAGAACATCAGAAACCGGGATCTTTTCTGCCTTCTTTTTCTTTTCCGGGATCTTTTCTTTCGTTTCGCAGTACCAGCTAACCCTTGAGAGTTTAATATATGCATATTGCGAGTGGTTCCGGTAACATCCCAAACGATCTGTTAGAGAACATCAGAAACCGCCTCAACACCAAAACCGACGTTTCTAGATTCCGCGCAGTCTGTAAGTTGTGGCGGTCCTCTATTCCTCCCTTCGATAAGAGCCTGGTCCAATTGCCCTCGGAAGTGAACATTGCAGACCTAGACAGCGGCTATATTTGCGGATATAGCTTTACCCTCGTCGAGAGTGTAGTCTATCATCTCGCACCTCCCAACGATGATGATCCCCAGAAAAGAGGTTGGTTGATTAATGACAAACAAGTAGGTCTTGATCAAAAGGGTGAACAACACACTCATCACATGTTGCATCCGCTTTCCAGCTTATTTCGAGGGCAGCCCAATTCCTTCCCCAAGGTATTCAACTTATTGGAATCTCGGGTATTTGAAGTGGCAAGAATGTATAGTCAAGTAGAATATGGTGGGGGAGATGCGTGGTGATTTTAAGGTGGCTGCATCCTTGAATCTTGATTTCCCTGCTTTCATGGCAATTGATCTATTCGGAACGTTATATTACGGAGAGCTAGGTGCTGACGTTGTAGACTGCACCAACTTCCTTCTAAAGTTGGACGACGAATACCGTGATTTTCAAGACGTTATTTTCTTCAAAGGAAGGTTTTGTGCCGTGTGTCATGATGGGAGAGCAGTCGCGGTTGATTCTTGTCTGAATACGGAAATGATTGCATCTCCATTACCGGATATCTCTTGCCTTGACCACGAGAAGAAGAAGATGTTGGTGGAGTCGTTGGGAGAGATGCTTTTAGTTGATATGTATTTGAAAGGAAAGCCGTCAGACTATACATTCGAGATTTTTAAGCTGGACGCTCACGCTCACGAGAAGCAATGGGTTAAGCTAGATGCGCAAGCTCTGGATGATCGAATATTGGTGCTAGGGGATGACGGCTGCTACTCTCTTTCTACTCAAGATTTCCCTGGAGTGGAAGGGAGATGTATTTATTTCCACGAGGCTCTTCATAGCAAGAGTTACGAGTTCCATCGGTTAAGAAGCATGTTAAGCGATATTGCAGTGTACAGCTTGGATTCTGGCCGTGTCTCGCGGTTAGCAGATTTTCCGAGTTCGAACATCATCTTTTGCCCACCCCCAACCTGGACGTGGCCTAACATGCCAGAGTCGTCTTGCAGACGTGATCAAGGGGAAGATTCCGGATCAAGGGCAAGGAAGAGGAGGAAGATCAAGGCCGTCGTGAGATGCAGCAATGGGCGTTGAATAAGTTCTTGGTCGGTGGTGTTTCTCTTTTACATACCATGTATTCTGTTCTAGCTCGATGACTTCTTATGATTCTCTGTTTGAACTTTGAAGTAGTGTTTGTAACTTATACATCTCATTTTCATGTGTTTTCGGTTTTCCGTTTTCCGTTTCCAAGTTGGTGTTTATGATGATCGATTACCGAAAAATATGAAGAAAAACGATCGAAATTGAGATCTTAGAAGAGCAAAAGGTTGCTGCTACTGCATAATAATTTCAATATCTGCAATCTAGCAGAGGTACAATGCCTTCAATCAAGGTACAGCTGTATTAGCTTATCTTAGCCATACAACACATCATGGACGAAGCCAGAGATCAATATGAACGGTGGCATCCTCAAACAACAAAGTCACAAATTAAAGAACTCAAAAATTTACTAAACAAAACACTTATATTAATGTCACTCAGTACTACGGTCTGATGATATTCCTCTTCACTTGTAAGTGAGAGGTTTTAGGTTCGAATCTTGTGGATGGCGAATTAGACATCAAATTAGGTTGTCCATTTTGTGGCTTAGCCGAACTCCCCATTCCCTTAGTGTAAAATATATCGTTGTACCATAAAAAAAAAAAAAACACTTACAGTAATATTTATGTAACATCCCACATCGACCAACGGATAGGGGATGATGTGCCTTATATGTATATGCTCCCCTCCCTATAGCATGAGGCCTTTTGGGAACTCACTAGCTTCGGATTCCATCAAAACTCTGAAGTTAAGCGAGTTCAGGCAAGAGCAATCTTAGGATGGGTGACCCACTGGAAAGTTCTCATGTGAGTTCCCAGAAACAAATCCGTGAGGGCGTGGCCCAAAGCGGACAATATCATGTTACGGCGGAATCGAGATTGGGATGTGACAATATATAAGATTTTTCATATAATATATTACATATCACTCGAAGCATTTCTTTATTACCAATACCATCAAATATCTTTATAAAAATAAACATATTATTGTTCATCTATTGATCTGTAGTCCAACTTCTCAATTGATTCTTAAAAAAGTTCATAACTGAAAAGTGAAAACGCTCTATCACGTGAGATTACTATATGCATTATGAGCTTTTTTTTCTTATAAATAAAATAAAATAAAAAGTGGGGGCATTTGCCCCCTCTGGCCCCAAGTGGCTCTGTCCATATGCAACACATCACTAATATAAGGCAAACTAGAACATGCAATTCCAACTGTATCATTAGTATAGTGGGGACTAAGACCAAATTAATGTTTATAGCAGAAAAGAGAGAGAAAAAAAAAAGGATAATAGGAAACTCCTGCCTCCTTGCAATGGGAGATACAATTGCTTCACTTGTTTCATTGAGTGTAAGAAACCCTTAAAACTCTTGAAAAAATGATTCTTTAACTAATAAGAGGACAATCAAAGAAGTTGATGTAAGATTGTTTTGCTTGCAATATAACAACTGTATTACAAATCTATGCCAGTATTAAAAGTACATGGCATACCCACAGAAATTACAAGCCTATAAAACTCAACATTACATATAGTACATATTTCACCACTCTTTATTTTCAGTTTTCTGCAATTGTGTGCAAGAAAGTAGACGAGCTTGATCAACCATCCGGAGTTTATATCGAAACCTGATTACGTCAAGCCTCGCCCCTTAGGAACTTAGGGAGCCACTTAGCAGACTCTTTTGGAATGCGCTTGAGATTGTCTTTGTAGTCGACATAGTAAAGCCCGAATCTTGGGATATAGCCTTCTCCCCATTCAAAATTATC
>JAOTRO020169708.1:0-12511 GCA_028566515.2 Pyracantha coccinea | reverse complement strand
ATAGGAACATGTCGAATTTGAACAAAGTCAACTTCATCGCTTTGGAAGTCTCTGGAAGGAACTACCTCTAGTGGGTCCAAGATGTAAAGCTTCACCTCACTGCAAAGAACTTGCGTCCCGGCCGCTATTGAAGCAAAGATGGACAATCTTGTTGGCGAAGCTGAAAAAGCCACTGTTATGATCTTCATCCGAAAATATATCCATGACGCCTTGCAAACTAAATACCTTGGTTAGAAGGATCCACGTGTACTATGGGTCGTTTTGGCTGATCGTTTTGATCACCAAAAAGACATATTCTTGCCTAAAGCAAGACATGACTAGCAGCATTTATACTTCAAAGAATTTAAGTTTGTGAATGAATATAATTCTAAAGTTTGTCAAATCTGATAACTTCTCAAGTTTTGTAACGAAACTTTAACCAAAAAGGATCTCCTGGAAAAGACCTATTCGACCTTCTCTGCTTCTAATATTGTCCTGCAGCAACAATATAGAGCTCAGAAGTTCACTACGTTCTCGGATTTGATATCTGTTTTACTTCTTGCTGAAAAACAGAACCAGCTGTTGATGAAGAATCATCAAGCTCAAACTATTGGGGCAACTGTTGTGCCTAAAACACATTATAGCACAAACCAACGCCCAAAATGCCAAAAGAAGGATGCTAGGGGTGGCCAGAAGCCACCCCGCGAAGGTCAACAGAGTCAAGGCCTATCTAAGGGAGGAAACAAAGCCCATAAGCTTCCGAACCTTGCTCCTAAGACCCTGAACTTCCAGGATAAGGGCAAAGCACTTGAAAACATGGATGCAGATATATGCTATCATTGTGGTTAGAATGACCATTGGTCCTGTGTTTGTCGAGCTTCCAAGAAGGTTGTAGATGAATATCATTCTCGTCGTAAAAAGTTTGAATCAAACTTCGTACAAGTGGACGAACCAGAGACTACAAAGATGGAGGTTTATGACTTTCAAGAGGATACCACCCCTATGGAAGATTAGAATTTTAGTTAGTTAAAATTGCACAATGGGGCTTAATTCCACCTAATGGCCGAACCCACCCCCCTTCTTTGTTTTTGGTTGATTTTTGAACAATTTTCCTTTACATTTGGATTGTTTGTTGGTGATTTGTTTTTTGGATATTAAGTTTTTAATTACTTACCATCCTTGAAGAAATGAAATTAATTTGAATTGATATTTGTTTTTATAAGTTTTTTATTATGTGACTGATTCAAATTAATTTTTCATTCTAGGTATGACCAGTGGGGAAGTTAGTTGTCTGGCAGATAGTGCTCCCGCCCGGGGCTAGGGCCAGCTTTCACGTGATCGTTCACCTCTCGCACCGCACGCTCACCTTGGATCCAAGTATGGTGCCAACCTGTCTTACAGACCAAAATAGGTGGTTCCGACTCATAGGTGACCCACGACTTATCGCACAGCTTTCATGTGATTGTAGCACTTGAGCGTACATATTTATACCCAGCCTGTCGTACAGGTCACATTAAATGACTCTGACTAGTGTGCTAGCCTAGATTGATGAGCTATAGATTCAGTCGTACAGGTCACGTTAGGGGACTCCGACCGGCATATTATTTTATATTGGATTCACACCTGACTTACGTTTATTATTGCAGAGATATTATGACATGGCATACTTTTCACTGGCCTTGTGCATTGGTTTTCATATGTATATACGTAGTATTATTTTCTAGAAGCTATACGGGTTTTACATTGAGGGGTTATTATTTTCAGAAAAGATAAACATGTTTTCGAACGCTTTGTTTTTTCCCACTCACCCTTTCTGTTTTGCGCCCTTCCAGGTTCTAGGTAGCTAATCATCCTTGGTGGCTCAGGAGGAGTTCACGGCTGTTCTGACGTTCCCATAAATAAGTAGGCATCTTCTCCCTGTTTGTATAATTAGTACTTTGTTGGTTCGACTACACTTTTGTTTATCTATGCTTTGATATGTGTATATCTTATACTTAGTCACTTTCACTTACTTATATATTATCTCTAGTTAAATAAGTTAGTTTTGGTTTTCAGTTATTTGTATTTTTCTATTATTATCACTTATGTTGCGCACTTGGCTACGTCACCCTTACGTGACGGCCAGCATACCTCGACTTCGGTCGGGGTGTGTCACCGGAAGTGGCGATTTGGGGGAGACGAACGCTAATTATGGCAACTCGGTCGCAAACAAAATTTATGTAGGTATTCATTTCTATGTTTTAATTGTAAATCTCATCACAATAATTAAGGTTTAAGTTATGATTGATAACCTTACTTTGTTTCCCTTGTTTTTTTTTTTTTTGGTAGGCTTTTATGATTTAGAAGAAGTCTTTTGTAGGCTTTTATGATTTAGGAGAAGGATGAGTACCTCGCCAACCTCTCCCAACGGCAACCGGACGTGCTTATGGAGGAGCAAACACGTGATCTAGAGGTGTCTCTCCAGCAGCCACCACAATAGTTTACATTTTTTTTTTGTTGCAAATATTTTTTTTTCATTTTTATTATAATTATTGTTTTTTCAATTTAGAACTAAATATATTATTTAATATAAACAGTGTTTTTATTTATTTTTTAATTAAAAAAAAAAAAAAAAAAAGCCCGGCGGACCTTTTGTCTCGCAAAAGATGTAACAGAATTTTAAATTTGGTTCCGTAGAGTTTGCCCAATGATTGGGCAGTCGGGTTAAGCTCAATACCTTATTTAATTATGTGCTAACCAACGACATAACATTCTTCGGGCAAGTGGACTCCATCGGGTTAACTTGGTCGACGCACGTCATTAGGTTAACGTATATTTGCCCGATGGAATTGTGTATTTGTCATATAAGGTTTCGGGTGACGGTTTTTGCCCGACTATTCTTTCCCAATGAACCTCCATCGGCTAAACTCTCTAGTAATGAATGAAGCTTTTAGCCAACAAAGTTATTTCGTCTGCCTATGTGTCTTTTTGGTGGTAGTGATTGTTTATATTGACCTTAATTGTAACGAAAAATTGTTTCCATTAATTGATGCTAAATTATTCCGAATATAAAATTATTTATTAACTTATAAGGTTGTATTCAATTAGGATTATGTGAAATTTTAAAAGAGTTTGAAAATTTATGGGTATTCAGTTAAGATTTTAATTGAATCAATGAAATGCAAGTTGTATTCAATTTAGATTTATAAAGAGTTAGTCAAAATCTGGTGCTATTTAATCTAGATTTTTAAAGTGATTTTCCAATCAGAAAGTAATAAAAAAAGTCAAGAAATTTGTAGGATTCAATAAATCTGTTGATTTTGAATCATTTTACAATGCGAGGTATAACTATCAAAGGTCCTCACAAATCAGGCACCCACCCTCTATATTTTAATGTGATTCCTTATTTTCAAAGCCGACTACAAAACTCAAACAGCTTCTTCAAAAATCTTTCTCCAGGTACTATACACACAATATGCTAGGTGTTTGTGTCAATGATTTTCATTCTGGGTACGACAAATTTGATTACAGAAATCTTTCTCTTTTTATTCTGCGATTTTATAGTTTGCAAGACAAAGACATGTAGTAAACGATTTTATCAATGTTGTAATTCTGAAGAAAAAAAAAGAATCGCTTTAATTTGAAGATATGCATATTGTGAACCTAACATCCTATTCATATATTTTTCTTAGGTGGTCGTGTAGGTAATATGTCTCAAAATATGAATGGGGTGATTCAGGAAGACTTGTTGGAGGAGGAAGACATTGAGGGGGAAATAAGGATGAAGAAATTGAGGAAGATGAACAAGAAAGTGAAATGGAGGCAAAGAGTAGAGCAAGAATTGAATTTGTGGCTTGTATTCCAATGAGTTCAATAAAGATTTTACCCTTATCAGAAAAAAAAAAAAGAAAAAAAAAGAAGAAATTGACTAATTAACTCCATTAAACTCCATAAAAATCCTTCGCTTCTACAACTGCCTCCCCAGCTGTTGCAAACACTGAGAGAGAACGATAATGGGCGCACAATGTCATTACGAGGGGATGCCATTCGCCAAATCTTTTTTGAGGCTAGAGAATTAAATGCAGAAATAGGGGAAGGGTTCCAAATCTTTTTTGGTTACAAACGTGCCAAAACTTCATAACAAAATTCATATAAAATCCTTTTACAATTCACCGGATTCTATATGAATAAATTAAATTTTATGAAATCCGGGGAGTTTTATGTAAACTTTCTAGTTGAATACTCCCTCCTTAAACGAAAGTTCCTATTTTTTGTTTATAGCAAGAAACCTTAACTTGAACGAATCCATATTTATGTACGACTAGGATTTTTTTTCCAATTCTGCTCAATACTCCTCCAATTATAACTTCTTGCCTCTTTAGCTCACATAAAATCCTCTTTAGAATCGTGCAAATCTGATTCACTCATGAAATAAAGAAACCATGACCTGGCTCATGCCTTATTTGGACCAAGTAAAGGTAAAATTGTAGATTTTTGGTACAAAGTTGCAAACAATAGTTAAAGAACCCACAATCTGTTGTCAAAATGTATCTTGATATTGCCTTTGGTGGCATGAGTGGTTTATTTCCTACTTTAGTTCAATCCTAGGAGGATGCACACACACCGATGTAGAATATATAGCCTAAAAACCAAAGTAGGTAGAATTAATTGGTACAAATTTGGTGGGTTAAAAATTGTAATGATGGTGACAAGTGTAATGTGTTTTGACACATTGCGACCATGCAATACAACACATGAATAATGCCAGCACCAGTCCACTGTAGTCTGGATCACCGTTTCCAGAATCTCCGTTTCTTGCAAGAAAACAGATAGATTTTAATTTCCAAGAATTTAAGTGTGAAACTGCAAAGAAATAGACAGGTAACCACTTACAAATTCATCACCCTCGTCACTGATGAAACACAAGTATAACTGTGCATTCCTTTGAGTTTGAGTTCTCCATAATCCCTTGTTTGGTTGACAAGAAAATTAAAAAACGAATGTAAAACATATTCTTATGATCTCCTATCTTTACCTAGCTTTTACGGGGGGAAAATCCACAACTAGAATTGGTGTATGTATAATCCAGTGAGGCATTGTTGTTTTTTAATTTATCATCTCGGTTCGTTCCATTTTTCCTAATGTCTTGTTAGATTTCAGGTGTGGTGAGGAACTAAAAAAATAATGGATGGAACGGAGAGCGTAAAGGACTCGCATGAAAGGCACCGTAGCTTCAGCAGAAGCGTGGAGGATGTGATTTTAAGTGCCACACACTCTCGTCGAAACAGTCGAATGGAAGAAGAAGAAGAAGCTCTGACATGGGCTGCCATTGAGAGACTGCCCACATATAATCGGCTAAGAACAAGCATCGTCAAATCCTTTGTGGAAACCGATGCTCAAGGAAATAACAACAACAAAGTGGTGCATAAGGAAGTAGATGTTCGGAAGCTCGACCTAATCGACCGTCAGAAATTCATCGACGGCACTTTTAAGATTGCCGAGGAAGACAATGAGAGGTTCTTGAAGAAGTTTAGAAGTAGAATTGATAAGTAAGTACTTATTTTATGTTTAGTAAAGATCAAATTATTTCATTTACAATGCTGCGGTATTCCCACCCCTTTCCTATTTCCCACACCTATTACCTATAAATACCCTAAAAAATCCTCACCGGATTCTCTTTACGAGGATCCTGGAGATACTCTAATCACATCCATTCATCGTACATTGTATGATTAGAAATCATTGTAAATTTTTTTATTTAAAATTGAATATAAACCGTACCTGATAAAACTGATAATGTACAATGAATAGATATGATTGGAGGATCCGGATTCAAATCCGCATAATTAATGTGCGTATCTGTGAACTCGGATCAGCAATCTAACATTCTCAAGCCTTTTTTTATTTTTGTTAATTGGTCGAAGACTGAAGCCCAAAAACCAAATAAAACTAAGAGCCAAAGAATTCCACGATCCAAGACTGTTTTTGTTTTGTCAAGTTAAAAGCCCTCTTATCAAATTGGCCCGTGTACACTGACTTCTTCACCTAAGTTCGAATCCGCCACTATTCTTAAAAATAGACGGAATCTTGACACGACACTTACAAATTGATGGAAACTCACCAGCCACTAAGGATATGAGGTTCTTAATCAAGATCCAAGCATAATCCGCATTGAGATTTTTTGAAATTTGAAATAGTTCACACAAAATTGCCAATGTGAATGGGTGAATGGGGTTCTTCATTTCACACAACTCAAATCTTCAGTTTCTAGGTTTTGGTGTTTAGATGCGGTTGCCAAGATCAAGTATGAAACGCGAAAGAGTTTAAAGATTGGAATAAATATAGGAGCCATCCAACACTTCTATTGCAACTAAGATCTTCGGTTTTATAAATTGTTAACTTTCTGCATGTAAAGCTTGTCTGTGAGATACTATCGCGTGACACTAGCTCTAGAAACCGCCAGTCAGTATAACCAATCCGCATGCTATGGTACCACATCCACATGGCCGTGCTCCAGTTCCACACAATAACTTTTCCTCGTATGGGTTACCAGTGAGGAAGCAATTTTGCGAAGTCTTAAATTTTCTGCTATCCGAAGACGTCTAAATCATGAACACAAGCAATAATGGTGAATATTATCCCATCAAACACACTGACTGAACCAGCTAAATTGCAGGTGAAGCAGCAAATGTTTTAAAAGAAATTAATGCAACGAGATGAAACAAAGGTTTGCCAACTCAATAAATTCCAAGCCACACAAATACGATACGTAAAAAGGTAGTATAAGATAATAAAAAATGCTAACTAGTAACTGAAATTCCGTTATTACCACTTGAGTGATAGACTATAGGCCTGAGGAAAGTTCATACGGATGGAGGATAATGGGACTACTTTTTATTGTAGTATTGCAGAGCAAATGCAGCTCCCAAGATCAACAAGGGTAGCAGAAACTGTAAAAGTTTTACCATAAGTCCAGAAGATTGTTCAGCGGGAGCAGCTGCTTGGGGAGGAAGCTTGTAATTTGGCTGTGCCGGTACGGTGGATGTGTCAACCTTGCCTACATAGTATTTTTCCATCTGCTCCCTTGCGGAATCGCTGTGCCCCACATCATTAAAATCATCCGTTGCATCTTTTTCTGCAAGATTTTCAACCAAAAATTCTAATTACCACACGTAAACGTCCACATACTCTAACCAGTAAAGAAACAACAGTAGGAAAGCTAATAGATAAATTCTCTAGCTGAAGTCTACAATCTTACCGACTGCTAATAGCAAGACTTCATCGCCTCCAGGGTGTTCCTCCAAGAAAGGGGTCACATCATAAACCTGTGGTAAGTGGTTCAAAATATACTAGATAGTTAGCGAAGCAGGTAAACATTTATGCAGGTAGATGAAGATAAAAGTAAAAAGTGAACCATCTAAGTTACCAGATGGAAGAATTCACTAAAATCTCTCTTCATTTTCTGTATGATCAACATAACAACAAAGAGGACCTTATAGCTAGGAACCAAATTAAAAAGCGTATGTAGGTCAGTATATTCACTACTGGAAGCAAGTGTCCTTATCTTTATAACCCCTTCCTACTGTGAAACAAATAATAGAGTACAGAAACTGACCAGTGAGGAGGCCCAGCTAATTCTTTCCTGACCAATGACCGAAAATGTCTTTGTAAAACTGTTTAGTTCTGCAGCTGCTGGGAAGGGGCAGCAGCTGATCTTAAAAATTTCCTATTTGCATACCCATTTGAACAAGATCAGCTGATTCTCCTGCCCAGCTCGGCACGTGATAGATTCACATACTTTTTTTTCATTGTTCTGCCGTCCTGAAAGTTGCCTATAGTGCAACAATTGTTTCCCATACCCCCAGAGATTACAATTGTTTTCTCTGATTAGCAAGAGTTACTTCAAACAAAAACAACTTTCATAAGTTAACCCCGCAAGTCCACTACTCGCCATGCTACCAATCTAACTATAAATAATAACAACCAAATCGCTCATCTTTTACAATTCCACTTCCAATCTGACACATTTTCCTTTAACCGTTCAGAGTTATACAATCACATACTTAATCTTCACTACCTTAGGACCAGCAAGTGTAAAGCAACACCAATGAACTATCTTGATCTAGTGGAAGAAATTAATTAATTGCGCTGCTTTAAATGTGTTTACCACATACAACGCAATTCCTCCTCGATACACATTAGTACTGCAGGCCTCCTCCTCCATACCATCCTATTTAATTTTCCAGTGATCAAATTCTATTAACACCAAAAACAGACACACCAACTACACAGAAAACACAATGTGCAATTCAGTCCTCCACACAACAATACCATTTAACTAGTAACCACCATATTTTTGCAATAATTATACCTTCATATTGCTTGAAAAATCCTTTATACTTTCAATTAGATCTGTAAACTTTCATCCATTCAATGCAGATAATGCAAAAGTAACTCCTTTAATACAAAAAAAAAGGGCGGCAGCACAAGGCTTTTCCTTTAACCAAAAGATAAATCACAAATCACAAATCAACCCAGAAACTGAAACAATTCCAGATGCAAGGATAATAAAAAATAAAAGGACAATCAAAAAGGAGTTTTTTTTTTTAAAGACCACAAATCTGACCTTTCCAGAGATTATGATCCAACAATCTTTCTTGTGGTTGTGCTTTGCCACCTCATCGAAGAGATAAACCTTAGAGTTTGAACCCATTCCTGCAGCTGCCTCTGTTCATCACAAAGTCAACCCCAAACCAAAAAAAAAAAAAAAAAGAAACCCAACAAAAACCAAACAAAATAACACTCAAAAAACACATAGATTGGATCCATAGACAAACTAAAAAGGTTGAAGAAATCCACTTACACAGAACAGAAGAAGAAGATGATGGGGTTTGAAGCACAGCTCCTCCTCTGAAGTAGTTAGAAGTTTTAGCTGTCTTTAAAATGCTGACCTTCAGACTCAGAGTTGTGGCTGGCACACTATATGCTTTGGGTGCAGTGATAACCGAGATCTATATTACGCCATCTCCAACCGAACGCAGGATAGATGGTTCGTTTTAGCTCTCTAACTCTTTAAGAAATTAATATTTTAATAAACAGTACAAAATTATATCTGTTATCATCTCCAACCAAGGATCAAAGGGCAATAGGGCTAGTTTTAGCCATATCACTAAAAACCATCTCCAACCTATTATTTAAATTTAAAAGTTACAACAACTTAAATTTAAAAACTACAACTAAAATTTAAAAAATACAACTTAAATTTAATAACTACAACTAAAATTTAAAAAATACAACATATATATTTCAAATCAAATGTGAGAGGTTTTATTTAGAGTATTAGGAAAAAAAAGAAAAAAAAGGGAAGAGGTGGGAGAGTCCCACATTGGATGTGGGAGAGGGAGTGTATAAAAATAAAAAAAAAAACGCAAAGAAAGTGGGTGGGAGTCCCATATCGGCAGTGGGAAGAACTTAAGCAACCTCCAAAGCTTATAAAAAGAACACTCAAACCTTTGGTTAAACATATTTTGTGGGCCCACAATGAAATATTTTTTAAAACATTTAGGCCCAAAACCTTTAGTTAAACATTTTTGTAAAAAAAAAAAAAAATTATAACGGCTAGCTGATGTCAGCAAGTAGCCGTTAGAAATTCGAAATCCAGCCCGGCCCGAAGCTGGTTGGATTGGGCCAACCGTTTGGCCCTTTAACCCTTTCAGATTCCGTGAGGCCCACGAGCCCTCTGGCCTGGTCTCAGTTAAAGACTATTTTCGGGCTATTTTCGGTCATCTGGCCCTCTAGACCCTTCGGTTAGCTATGACCTTAGTATTTTAATTGATCCACCAACCAAAGATCTTTAACCTTCTCTATTTGCCCTATTATTGCTCTTGTCAAAATGTTATACCCTTCTCCAATTTGGTCCAACTTGGCTGCCTATCTTTCAATAATGTTTTTGATGATTTTTCATTTTCTCAACAATTTTCATCTCATTTGAATCTTTTAGATAGTTTTTTAGTTGTAATTGTATTCATTTTTGGGGAATAAGATTCTCTCTCTCTTTATTATTATAGATAAAGGCACAATGAGGTAAAAAATCATCACCACGCAATCACCAAGTTCTCTCTTCTCTCTGTCCTTGCCACCGGCCATCTCCCTTTTTTTTTTCCCTCGGTAAAATAGGCCAACACCATCGTCAATATTTTTTTGGGAAATTTATATTCATCAAATTTAGCATTCCTTTTAAATTATAGATTTTGTTCCATTTTGCCCTACACTTAATTTGGTTTCAAGCACTTTAAACCTTTAATTTGTCGCAATTTTCTCTGTACTGTTAATTTTGCCCATTTTCTGTTAGAAGTAGACAATTATAAAATCGAAAGTTTATAAAGTAGAACAAAGTCCAAATTTCCGGGGCATTGCTAAAGTATTTCTTACTGATCATTAAGCTGTTTTTTTAAGTGAAATTTCATTTATTTCAGTAAACTATAAAGGTCATTGCACTTAGCACATGACTATTAAAATTTTGCAATTTAATGTCTCTTACTTACTTTTTATTTTATTTTATTAAAAAGGGATCAATTGGTGGTAAGCTACGGTTATCTACCTTTTTTTAGTCTGGAGAGGCTATGGAGAATTTCACCCTGTCCATGACCACAGTCAAGCAGACTCATTACAGCAGAGCATCAAACCCGGAACCTTCCATATTTTTATGTTTATTGGAGAGCCGCATGCTGCACTTTAACTACTGGGCCACTTACTATGGTTATGTCTCTTACTTACTCCGTTACACCCAAATATAATACAAAAATATAATCACCTTCCATCATTATATTTTTTTATGTGAAACTTGTGTTTTTCTATAAGAATCTAATTATAAATTTAGTTTAGTAGGGTGCAGCTGGTGGCTTTGCAATTTGATGGGAAGGACAATATTTTATAACTTCGGTGAGGTTAAATAGAAAAGGTTTTTTAGCCAAAATAGTCTTTGAGATTTGAAATTAATAGAAGTGGTCCCTGAGATTGTCCACCAGCAATCATTTTGGTCATTCGGTGAAAAATTATGTTAAATAAGAATCAAAATGACAAAATTACCCTCAATATAATGAACAATAGCCAAAATGATTTGACAAAAATTAAGGGTATTTTTGTCATTTTATTCTTATTTTATGGATATTTTTCGTGGAATGACCAAAATGATTGATTGTGGAAAAACTCAGAGACCAATTCTATCGATTTCAAATCTCAAGGACTAAAGTGAGGAATTATGCAAATCTCAGGGGTTATTTTTGGTTAAAAACCCAATAGAAAATAAAAGGGTAAATTACATTTTGCGCCCTCAAGTTTGGGTGCCATTACAACTTTTTACATTTTTAAAACATTTCAATTTCATACATTTGCTATTATTTCATTTCAATTCCGTACAACCATCTCAATTTCTGTTAATTTTTCCATTACCAGCTTACGTGGATCTCACGGGCCCATTATACTTGTGCCACGTGGATTAAAAATTAATAAAAAAGTAATTTTTTTTAGAAATGTTAATATAAAAAGGAAAAGAAATTAAAATATAATTTGTTTTCAAATAATAGTGGGTCCACCCCTTACTTCTACACTCATCTTCAACCTCTCCGTCAACCCCTCCCATTTCAACCCTAGCCACAATCCTTCATCCAGCCACACCTCTATCTCCTTCACCACTGCAACACACTTCTCTTTCTTTCTCTCTCTGTGCTTTTTGTGACTTCCAAAAATGGTGTTACGGTCAATGACACTAATTTTGAAGCTCTTTCAATACTCCAGCAATGGTCGCTCCTCCGCCATCCAGCCTCTTTGCAGCAGACTCTTCCTCATCGATTTCGTCGGCTTGTACGGTAAATCGAAGCAGACCCACGGGAAATTCGAAGCCGCCTTAAAGAGAAATAACAAATCTCGATCAGATCCCTTGTCAAAGCCCCCCTTTCTGCCTCTGGTTTCTGTCTTGTAGTGGTTGAACACAGTCGAGTTTGTCATCTTCTGGGTTATTGCATAAGTTGTGGGTTTTCCTTGGGTGGTGCGGATCTAGGCTCTTATAGTTTGGTGGGTCACGATGGATTTTTGTGATTTGAACCATTTTTCAATCTTTGCTTCAATTCTTTGAAATTCATAGATTTTTCAGCATTTTTGGTTGTTTTGGGTTTGCAGATGGGTGGGTTGCAATGAAGTTTCTATTTTAGTGCTTTAGTGCTAGCAAGGTGGAGACTCTGAGATGGGAGCAGCAAATAGAAGAAGAGGAAGAAGAAAGACAAAGCACCACAATGCCGGCGCAAATCATAAGAGGCAGAGCTGGTCAAGGGAAGCGAGAGAGTCGAGTGGCTCCCAGAGAATAAGAGAGAGGATAATGAGGGGTGGGCGAAGGCCAATAGAAGAAGATAGAGTAAGGAAAAGGCGGGCTGGAGAAGGAGAGAGTGGGCACTTTCTAAAATTAAAAATTATTTTATTAGTTTTTAATCCACGTGGCACAAGTATAATGGGCCCGTGAAATCCACGTAAGCAGATAACGGAAAAATTAACAGAAATT
>JAOTRO020169699.1:0-12512 GCA_028566515.2 Pyracantha coccinea | reverse complement strand
TGTTTGGATTTGTTTAAATTTCATAATTTGTGGGATATTGAATGCATAAATGCATGAGTTAAATCCTTTAAGTGATGCTAGGGACATTGATCAATCTATTTAAACAAATAAGATTTTATTCTAACAACTAGGTTAATTAGAGACCTAAACCAAAATAACCCTAATTTTAATAACCAAATTAAAATTTAAAATTCCCATCTACATTAACTATTACAGTCGTCACTTGGTAAAAAAAGAAATATAAATTCTAGCACGGACCATCTTTGTCCAAATTCAAATTTAAAACTCCCACCTACGCGAACTATTACAGTCGTCACTTGGTAGAAAAGAAATATAAATTCTAGCACGAACCATCTTTGTCCAAGTAGGTTAAAATAAGGTTAGGTTGTCCAGGTCTTGTTGTCTGGTTTTCCTTGTACATAACATTGCGCTTAACCTATTAGTTGCTGAAATCACATATAAGTTGTTTCGTTGAGGCTTTGGGTCCTCGTGATGGTGATGACAACATTCGTCTTAGGGAGTTCTCAAATGGCCTAACCGATTGTGCCTATACTTGGTACACTACCTTCACACCACGTACCATCTGAAGCTAGGAAGATCTGTTAGGCAAGTTCTATAAAAAGTACTTCTAGCATAAGGAAAGAGTCACGACAACTCAGCTCAACGACACACGCCAAAATCATGGGGAAGACCTTGTGACTTTTGTAAAGTGTTTCCAGGATCTCGCCCTTGACTGTTACGACGAGGAGGATAAGGAAGTACTCCTGGAGATTTGTATCAACAACATTGTTGCTGATTGTAGGGCATACTTGGAGAACATTGTTAGTGCTCAGTGTTCAAGACTCCTAGAAACAGTGAGAAAAACTAGCATATCGATCAAGCCTTCCGCATGGAGATCCTGGAAAATCGACAAGAATGAAGCTCACCATGCCCTAGTTGTGGACGATAGATCTGAACACAATCCTCATAAAAGGAATGAGATAAATAGATCTGACCACAATCGTCATCCAGGCCACCCAGGATGCCATGTTCACACGCGGAGCTATCAAACTTCCCAGACCCTACAAAGTTCCTTCTATGGAAGATATGAAGGATTCCAGGTATTGTTGTTATCACTAATGCATGGGACACCCCTCTACAGCTTGCCAAACTCTAAGAAGGATTCTTCATGCAAAGATCCGCAAAGGGACGCTAGAGCCCCCATGCAAGATGCAAACTATAGACACTGACCCACTGTTGAAACGTCGAGGGACAATGCTTGTCACCCGTGGTCCGATGATCCCAAGCCACTGGAATCCATTTGGGAACTTTCCAGAAGTATGGAAGAGACTTTTGGGTGCAAATACTCAAAGCCACAAAGCTGTGACATGCCATGGTCCTAAGCTGAAAGATAGGGAGATGATAGTGAAAACATCATGGATATTTCCCCAAGCTATAATGACAAGGTCTTCACCGTCAAAATGTCAGAAGAATATAGCTCCGAAACAAATCAACTAGGAAATGACGGCTATGACTTTGCACAACCTCTTCAACATGGAAACTTATATAGTAGAGTGCTACCTTTCCCAAGGGCAAGGACCTATTGCAACACAAGCCCTCTGGGGAAATACAAAAATTCCAATATCCCTTCGATCAGCTTGGATGTAGCCTAGAGGCAAGGATCACTGATGCTGAAACACTCATGCATGTTTCCAAGGACTATAACCCTCAATGCTATGTTGCCCGACCACATAGGGCTTTCCTGGAGAACAACAACACCATTATCTTCACTGATGAAGACATTGAGGTGGTTTTCCCTGATCATCAAATAACATTGTACCTAGAAGGATAAATCAACGACACCTTTATTAGGCAAGCCTTGATTAATACCATGCTTTACCGTTTATGGGTTAAGGGGCCTGACCACATTGTGTGGGAAAGTCCCGAGTATGGAGGCACTACACGCCGAGCAAATGAAGCCCCTAAAGAAACCGAAGACATGCACACTCTACGGTTATTCCATACTTTGGGGCTCGACTTGGTCAGAACAATCAACCCAGCTTCCAAAAGCAACATATGGATCCTGGTTGCCACTAAGTACTTCACGAAGTGGGTGGAAATAATCCATCTCAAGAAAGCAACAGGAGCTACAGTACCCAACTTCGTCAGGAAAAACAAATAGATAGGTATCAACTCAATGATTGCAAGATCTAGCACCGCCACTTTATGTCATACTACCCCCAAGAAAATGGCCAAGCCAAAGCCACAAATGAGGCACTACTAAGGATCCTAAACGATACTGTGCACAATTACTCTACAGGTTAGAGCACGCATCTCCCAGATGTTCTGTAGGTCTATCACACGTCCCCAAGGAATACCACAGCCTGCACAAAACTGAGGTGGAGAGATCTCGAGTCGCTCAAGGAAAGAAGAATGGAAGCAATTAGGCACACAGCCATATACTAACAACAGGTTACCATAACCTACAACAGCATAGTCAAGCCATGCAACTTCAAGGAATGAGATCTCGTCCTTAAGACAACCGAGCACATAAGGAGGCAGATCTCTGGACCTTTGAAGTTTGCCCCACACTAGGAAGGACCTTTTGTGGTCAAGAAAGCCTATCAAAGCGGTTACTACTACTTGACATCGGTTAAGGAAGGTATGCCAATGGAACTTATCAATGCAAAATGGCTAAAGCCTTATTACTGCTAAACTGCTTATGCTTATTTTAGAAGAACAAGCTCTTTCTATGCAATGATCATTTTGCTTACTCTATGAGGCCTTGTAAAGCCATGCAACAATTGATGTACCCCAAATTTTGATGAAATGAAGGAGCATTTTGTCAAAATCTTTGGTGCATTCATTTTTTTACATTGGCAAGAGTAACTAGAAGGATTTCTTCTAAACAAGCTATAGCAGTAATCATGCTAAGACTATAATAAAAGCCCATGCCAAGCCTATCAATGCAAAGCAATGCTAAGGCTATCGATGCAAATCAATGCTAAGCCTATCATACAAATCAATGCTAAGCCTATCAATGCAAAGCAATGCTAAGCCTATCAATGCAAATCAATGCTAAGCCTATCAATGCAAATCAATGCGAAGCCTACCAATGCAAATCAATGCGAAGCCTACCAATGCAAATCAATGCGAAGCCTACCAATGCAAATCAATACGAAGCCTACCAGTGCAAATCAATGCCAAGCCTACCAATGCAAATCAATGCCAAGCCTATCAATGAAAATCAGTGCCAAGCCTATCAATGAAAATCAATGCAAAGCCTATCAATGTAAATCAATGCTAAGCCTATCAAGTCAAATCAATGCTAAGCCTATCAAACCAAATCAATGCCAAGCCTACCAATGCAAATCAATGCCAAGCCTATCAATGAAAATCAATGCCAAGCCTACCAATGCAAATCAATGCCAAGCAAGTCAAGCCTTGTTTCCTTTAGGGAAACTGGCCTAAGCATTCAGAACACAAAGTGTCGAAATCAGCAATCCTTGCCCAGGAAACAAGCAGACATTCAAGCCTGTATCCCAAAGCTTAACAGGGTTTTGCTCAACAAAATCCCACACATTAAAGATAAATACTAGTGTCATTCCAAGAGAAAAACATCCCAAACATCATGCCAAGTTCAAAGCCCAAGCAAGCGGAGAAATAAAAGTAAGACAAAAAGCAGAAGGCCCCATGCCTATTGTTTGAAGGAGTAACTAGCCCTTTGGAAAGAAAGATACAACAAAAGATCATACTCCGCCAAGAAAAGGGAAGTAAGGGTCAAGTAAAGCAAACAGCCAAGTGACATGCATTGCTTAGGAAAAGCAAAAGATTGACCATAGTGGACTAGCTTTCCAAATGAACATTGGAAGCATTAGCCTGCATTTGATCTACTGCAAGCTGAAGGCATTTCGCCATCTCTTTTGAACTCTCATGACATATCTTCTTCAACTTGGACTTCTTATGCTTTAACTCCTTACGCTTAAGCTTAAAGGCACGCTCTATCTCCCTTACCTTGGCAAATTGCCCTAAGAAGCCTCTATCTTTCTAGAGGCGGAGGCCAAACATCATGTCGTAGAGCTTCTCCAATCTCTCGGTCAATGAGTTTATAGGCATGCCCATGCCGCCAGATCACTAATCATATCACGCCAGCATAACATCGTATGTTCTGTAAGCTCTGAGCAGGGCATACTCTCCATGTCTAGTAGCAAGACCCCTAGTTCCTTATGCACCATGCCACGCAGATAGGGTGACAAGTGCCTCAGGCTTCCATCAGCATTCCCCACCTTCTCATAAAACCTGCCTATGACGTCGAGCAACCCCGAGCGAACCATCACACCCTTGCAGTTAATGCGAGGGATAAAGGTCTTGCCCTAAGGAAGCAATTCTTCGATCGAATTTAGCATCCTCACGCCATTTTTAAACTCATTGTTGAGAGCACCAAAAGCCTTGTGCCATGGTGCTCACTCCTCAATGGAAGCTTGCTCTTTCGAAGGAAGAGTCTTTGGAGAAAGCACAACATTTAAAGCCTGGGCATCACTTAGGAAAACTCCATCATCCGCTACCATTTCCTCATGAAAAGCCACAAGCTTGGAAGGAATACCACTAGGGGCTTAAGGGCCCAAGGAAGCCAATGTAGCGCTAGCATTGACATGAGTGACATTCACCCAAACACTATGCATGCATGGAGAAGGGAATCACCACATCCAAACCATCAACATTCACCTGTGAGGAAAGCACAAAATGTGAATTATGAAGGGATAGATCAATAAGCAGAAGCATGAAATATCACAAGCCACTAAGTTTATCCGAGGTAAAGCCTCAAAAAGCTAACATGCTTATACATGCATATATGAAACATGAAGAAGGACATCGATGCTCAACAAGGATTCGTCACCTCATAATGCACAGATGAATCCATGTGAGCAAGAGAGAATAGGCAAGCAGCTGCAAAAATTCACATGAAGATGTCCATGAAGAAAAGACAATACCTCTACAGTTGTTGCAGTCGCAACACTAGTCACTATAAGAGAACATGCTACATTTGGTCAGACGTCATCACTGAGGAAAAAATCAAGCCTCTAATCCTTTCCTAAAGGAAGATCTACTGGAAGCCAACACACAAGAAAATTTTGATTGGGGCACCGCCGACTACCTGTTCCTCGAGAGTGTGAATCTCATCCAACTAGCGGTACAGGAGACCAAGGAATAGTGGAGCCAACGGGACCACATGGCCTGGTGCAATCGCAGAGGCCAAAGGAATTATTCAACGGTGGAATGTGTCTTTACTCCCTCAAAATATAAAGCGACCGAGCCACAGGCACAGCATGGCCTCAAACCTACAATTTGGATCCTGACTGTTCTACCAAAAGTGCTTTATCCATTCATTCAATCAGAGGGCTTTGCTCGGCAATGTGGGAGCACATTTTTTCAAGATATTATACACTTCAACATCCGTAGGAGAACTGTCATAATGGAACAGACCCACGTTCCCTACAATAGGAAGATGCATGATGTTGGTTATGTCTTCCAACATGGCGATGAACTCTCCCCAAGCACAAATAAAGGTAGGAGTTTCTATGCTCCACCTTTTGACCATATGCCAGAGGAAATGAGACTTTGCATGGTCGACTTGCTTCTTAGTCAAGAACACGGCGTCCAGGACTTTTGCCCTTTTCAGGATAGCGCACTAGTTAGCAAATCCTGATTTGGTTATCAACCCAGTTAGCCCAGCCAGTGGCTTCACTACAGAAAAACTCAAAGAGGATTAAAACCGTAGGGAACCGTCCACTCTCTGTGCAGCACCTTGAAATGCACTTTGGATCTATAAGAGAAACCAAGTCCAAGGAAGGCTCTTCTCCCTTGAAAGCCTTGTTCTGGAATCTGAGAGAAGGCGTTGGTCTACCTCGATGGAGTCGATCAGCAGTCGAAAATGACTCATCTACCATGCCTAAGTATTTTGGAGAAACCGAAGCTATAAAATTCTTACAGGAAATAGGCAAAGAATAATAAGGGTCGGAATACATCATATCATGCAAGGCAAGATATATAAGCACATGGAAGAAAGATATGGCAGTACAAGAAACAAAAGTCTCATTGGGAAGACAAGCAAATGCACCCAGGGAAAGCAAAATCTCTAAGAATTCAAGCACATCATGCAAAAGCCTATGACTTTAACATGGGACTAGCTTCCCTACATACCATCACACAAAGCACATATGCCTTTCCCTGCACATGCCATGCTAACAAGACATAAAACGTAAGAAACCTCGCTAGGGAAATGTTCTATACAACTGCTCATGCGGAAGTAAGCTATATGCAGTCAAACAACCATGCTAAGCCAAACAATGCACCAAGACTAATCAATACTCAAACAAGCACCAACAAGCAATCAAGTCGATCTATGAGGTAATCGCACAATGCATATGAAAAGCAAGAAGAAATCTACAAAACGCAAGCATACAGAGACCCAAGATTGAAAGCCACAGAGGAGCATGAGTTTGATTTCCCCAGGGAAAGATCATGCCCCCCTCTATGAAGATCAAAACCCTAAAGTTCCTCAAACGCAAGCAAAAGACCACAGGATGCTCAGACTCACCAGTAAGATCGCCACCAAAGACAAGGAAACAAGAAAAATTTTGAAGATAAAGGTTAAGGAATTCTTCCCTACCTGAAAGAAGGTCTCAATGTTGAACACTAAAGAACCCAAAAGCACATAAAGATGCAAGTAAGAGGTACGATGGATGATAAATGAAGGGTAGAAGAAAGAGTTACAGAAGAAAAGAACTAAGAAGGATGAGAATAAGAGAATACAAATACCTATCCTAGAGAAAGGAGGTTTTCAAAGCAATTACCAAGAAAACAGGAGGTTCTAGAATTATTTTTGGATCATGAAACGTGCACAAGAAGCAAGGAAATACATTGTCACTAGGTCGCCAGCATCCACGAGGAAAAGAAAGAACGAAAGGATAAGAAATCCCATCAAGAAAGCCACGTTCAAAAGAACCTCTTGGGCATGGGTTTGAGTATTTAGCCCGCTCAAGGTCCTTCGCGGTCCAAATAATCAAGGGGGCTAATGTTAAGGGCTAAACATGTCACACGTAAGCCCAACCATAGCACGAAGGCCAATTGTCATGCAAGCCCCTATTTAAGCCCAAATATATGCAAGGGTGAGGGATCAAGGAATAAATGTATTTACGAACATGCCATGCTACAGTAATTAGACCGGATCACGCCATGCCTGTTTAACACGCTAGTCACTATTCATGCTAAGCTCAAGTCATATACCCGAACTTATCAAGTGAATTATGGTGTGGATGGTTACGGAAGTTCATTGGGCCTACATGGAGTCAAGATTGTGGAAGACTTTAGGTTCTGTGGAAGCCCAAAAGTCCAGGCCCATGGTCTTTGTTTTCCACATGGGTAAGTTTGAGAGAGAACTAGCCTAGTTTGCCTCTTTCTCTAGCAAGCTAACCTTCTTAGTTAGGACCAAACCAGATTTTTGCATTAAATGTATGCTAAACCCACCAAGTTGGCCATTTAATGATGATTTTCCCTTTCCAACTTGCATAGACAACCAACATGCAAAAGCCGTGAGGTGCGCTACCAAAAGTAGCGCTTACTGAAAGCCGGTCTGGGAAAATCGTGCCTTGAGAATCTTAGACCGAAAAGGGAATAATAGGAGAGCTGGGGAGAAAAGAAGGGAAGACCAAGCCACAAAGGGAGATTCCCTTTAAGCCTAAAGAAGAGCCCTTCACTTAAATAAGGAGGGAGAAACCATTAGAGAAGGGGGATGATTAGAGGTAACATAGAGAGGATATAGAGAGAATGTAGAGAGACAGAGCCAAGAAGTAAAACCCAGGAAACATACCTAGAAAACCCCATTAGCCCAGAAATATTCTCTAAGCCTCAAGAATCATCATCCATGCAACCTTAGTGTTTCCCACAACCTTCCACTAAAATCCTAGTCATCATAAGCCTTGCTGCAACCCTAGGTAACCCAGATTATTTACCAGGAAACATCATGCACCCATGCCAACTCTCTCTCAACATGCTAAACTGATGAACTTCTAGCTTCCACACCATGCTTTTCTTGATCAAGTAATTATTTGTCTAAATCTTGTTATCTTTGAGTCGTTGATCTAACCGGGATATTTCATAAGACAAGCTAACTCTTTCGAGATATTCCAGGACTTGGTACAAAATCGAACCAAGGGAGACAAAAGGACATTCTCAAAGCCCAAGACCACCTCGACCTAAAAGTCTCCCAACATAGTGAAATTTGGTTTCAATGTTCATTGGATTAATCTCATTGTGGAATGCATTACTTTTACTTCCTTCTCTATTTTGGTTAATGGTAAAGCTCATGGTTATTTTTATCCGTCGAGGGGTATTAGACAGGGTGATCCCCTATCTTCGTACATTTTTACTCTTTGTATGGAACCTTGATATGGCATTTAGATAAAATTAGTAGGTCTGTGTACATATTTATTCTTTGTATGGAACCTTGAGATGACATTTAGATAAAATTGGTAGGTCTGCCATAAATAATGTTGGTCTGCTACTGCTCCTAGAGGGTTTAGGGTTTAGGGTTTAGGGTTCTAGTTAAAAGATAAACTTTCATAAGTTATCGCTTTACTTCTCCAATAATACCCTAAATCATACTAGAAATGATATTGTTAATATCCTCCAAATCCAACATAAAACCACTATTGGCAGGTACTTAGGTATTCATAATATAATTTTTTGGAAATACCCTGTCAATGCTAAAGAGCTTGTTATTAAGATTCAAAATAAATTATCTGGCTAGAAGGCTAATACTTTGTCTAAGATAGGGAGAATTACACTCATTAAAGCAAACCTTCAGGTGTTCCTAATCATACTATGGCCTATTTTAAGTGCCGTGAAAAGATTATCAACGCTATTGATAGATAAAGTAGGAAAATTTTGTGAGGGAAATGATTGTAAACTAAACCCTGTCACATTGGACAAAGTCTACTACCCTAAAGAGAATGGGGGGTTAGGCATTAGGAAGAGTGTCCACTTCAATAATGCTTGCTTGGCTAAATTAGGTTGGAAAGTCCTTACTGAATATAAAATTGGTGGGTTCAAATTGTAAAGAATAAGTAATTGAAAAATGATGATTTTTTTAATGTCAAAATTAGGCAGAGGTAGTTAATATGGGATTGAGATGAGTGTAGGAAATGGAGAAAACATTCTTTTCTAGACCCATAACTGGGTTTTTCCTTTCCCACTTACCAATCTCTTGTCTAATGCTCAAAGGCTTGAGAGTAAGCCAGTTTATTATTCATGATCAATGTGATAGACATTTGTTTTCTTCTGTGGTTGATGTTGATATTGCTGACAAGATTTGTAATAATCCCTTACCTTTGGTCCTGCCAAATTGATTCTTGTTGTTGGGAACCAAATGCTAATGGTAAATTCTCGGTTAAGTCTGCAACATGGATTCAGAATTCTGCCAATAACGATGTTAATTCTAGGGATCTTTTTAAGAGAATGTGGAATCTTAGCTTGCCTCACAAGATAAAAAAAATTCAATTGGCTACTTATTTTGCGTAGACTCCAAACTAGAGAATGCTTGGCTAGACATGTTAACAATATGCGTACTATTTGTCCACTTTGTAACTTGGAGAACGAAAGTTTAAGCTACCTAATTGTTAACTGTGATTTTGCTAGATAGGTTTGGAATAATCCAGCTGTATCTAACTCTGTAAGGATGAATCAAGCTCTTAATTTTAATCATCGGCTTAATTCCCTGGACAACAAAAATATCGATGACCTGAGTGATTTAAATAAAGCACTCCTTATATGTTGGTAGATTTGGAAGGAAAGGAATCTTGTTTTTTCAAAATAAAAATCTGAACTATACTAGAATTGTGAGTTATGCGTTCAATATGGGTAGGGATTATCTTACAGCAAATCATTTGTTGCCTAATGGTCCTACTGGAGGTCACAAGTCGCAGCCCAGCTTTATCAAGTGGTCTCCCCTAAGTTCTGGTTTTGTCAAGCTCAATTTTGATGGCTCAGTGATTAATTAGAATGCTGCCTTCAGTTTTGTGATTAGAAATGAGAATGGAACCCTTATTATTGATAAGGCTCGTAGTGTTGGGTAGAATACCATTTCTGTGGCGGAATGTTTGTCGTTTCATGACGGTATCTGGATGGCAAACTCTAGAGGTTTTAAGCAGATCATTGTGGATGGCGACTCTAAACTGGTTGTTGAGTCTATCTGTGGCGTCTATAATGCTCCCTAGAGATTGAGGACCATTCTTCATGATATTCGTCGGCTAGCAGGTTTCTTTGAGGACATTAGTTGGAGGCATGTTTTCAAAGAGGCAAATATTCTGGTGGATGCTATCATGAGTGTTGGTTTCTCGGTAAATAATTTTCATGTTTGGGATAGAACTATTCTAACGGCTACTCATCCAACGTTTCTCTTTGATTGTACTCCAACGGGTTGCCCTAGAGGTTTTTCTCTTTAATATGTTTTCCTTTTCTACCAAAAGAAAAAAAAGGTCCAAATTTTGGGGGCATTTAGTAAAGTTTTCTTAAACTGGGGGATATGTCCTGAAAAAGTTCACTACATTAGCCGTTGAAAAGTATGAAAAGTTAAAATCCCACTTTCCTAAAAAAACGCACTGTCTCACTAAATTCCCAAAATTTCCCTCCAGATCCTCCTGTGCTCCCACCAAGAATTCAACCACAGCCTCCCAAAGGCAAATATTCCCAAAATCTTTTCCCTTTGTTTTTCTTAAACCCTAAATCCCAAATCTCTCATTTCCCTCTCTCTCGTGGAATTTCAATTTTCAGCACCCTCTCTCTCACGGAATCTCAAGGCTCAGCCATATGGCAGGCAGGCTAGTGATTCTGTTGCTTTCTTCTAAAACTTGTCGACTTCGACACCCGAGCTGACCCGACCCGACTGCTTACTAATCGAATTTTGAAAGACTAGTTTTTTACTATGTTTTTGCTTGTTTATGTGGAAATCATATGCTTTTACTTTTGGAAATTGAATTTATTTGAATTTTGTTTCTTCAAGGTTGATGGAATGGCCGGTGTCCGGGAAATAACGGCTGCTACTGAATTCCTACAGGTACATATTCTTTGTTATATCGTGTTTGATTACTAACTACTATTTATTGCCATATTTTAGTGGAAAAGTAAGTTTGGAAGTGAATGTATCTGCATATAAGTTTATATATCATTTTCGGCTTCAAAAGGAAGAGGCGATGTGCTTTTGGGCATGCTCCCAATCTCAAAGCAGTCTAATTTTTTCAGTTCAAACTTCATTTTCTGGATTTTTGACTTCTCTCACCCAGAAATCATATATTTGATCTCCATTCTGCAACTATAATGAAAATTGCTTTCAAGCCAGAAAGCATGAAGCTTTAATTTTAATTTTTTTAATAATCGAAAATAAAAACTGCCGCCATAAATCAAAATTAAAGAATTCAAACTTCGAATCGAAGAATTTCGCAATCCCAGAAGCCGAATTCAACCACAAAAAATAGAGATAAATTGAATAATATAAATCAAAAATAACCTGGAGAAGGGGCTGAAAGGGAAGCTTTGATGAGGGTTGAAGGCCATGACTTTAACCAGATTGACTTGAACCTGCTGCCGAGGGGTCTTCATTGCTGCAACCCTGTCCATGAAATTGCTGCAGTTGCTTTTCGTCTTCTCCTCCCTCCCTCCCTCCTCTCTACAAGCCCCATGCCTTCCCTTCACCGAATCCCTCTCTTTCTCTCTCTCTCCCTCGCCCTCTATCTCTCCTCCTCTCTGTAAGCCACTTGCCTTCCCCTCACCAAATCCCACACTGAGCCGTCGATCCCATCGAAAGGGTTAGGGAGCTAGGGTTAGGGAGAGGGAGAGATGAGTGAGAGGAAAGAGAGAGCTCTACGGGAAAGAAAGAGTCGGGTCCAAACTTGGAAAATTGAAAAGAAAAAAAACTATTTTTCACTATTGCACCGTTAAAATTATTACAACTGGCGTAACGTAGGTATACAATTTAATGTCGTGTAAATTGGTTTTGCGCTACGACAACATTAAGGCGTTGCGCAAGATATTTTTTTAAAAAAAATAATAATTATAAAAATTACTGAAAATGTGATTTTATTCCTCTCAAATTCAAAATTTTTACATAAACCCCACAATAATATATTTTTCTAACAAAAACTCACACAAATTTTTTCCATATATATCATTCAATTTCTTAAGTGTTATATGTACAAAAGTAAATATATATACTATTGAACTTGGTGGCAAACGCATTGTACGAAACTAGTTTCAAAGATCCAAATGTCAAACTTGTATATGCCTCGAGATCGTATACTCCAAAAATCGCAAAAAAAAAAATGTAGAGATCAAGTAACGGCATAAAACTTTTCAACAGTTATAAACGAAAAAGCACGATTTAACGGTAGTTTTAACTTCGATTTTGATGATTTTTTTAAAGCTACACTCCACGATCCTAAATGAATACAATGAACTAATTCGATCGTCAATTTAAAATA
>JAOTRO020169679.1:0-12516 GCA_028566515.2 Pyracantha coccinea | reverse complement strand
CTAATGTCAATTAATAGGGGCAATTATTTTTTTCCGCCCCTAGTCTTCTGCCCCTAATAATCACTTTTCTTGTAGTGGACGATAGCTTAGAACACATGCAGTTAATAAATAGAAGATTTATTGTTGGTGCTCTAAAAATTTAATTATGTATTTTTTTTTAAATACAGAAAGTTCGGGATGCATAATTAGATTTTTAAAGTATTAATAGAATTAAACTAATAAAATTCGACCAAATTAAAGGACATTTGGACCTTCAACTTGGAACGAATATTGTATTATATGGTGTTCTAACCAATGTGTCACTAGGGTGGAAGATTAATAACTAATACGCGTATTAGAATTTGAGTAGATTAGTTACATCATGTTCATGTAGCATTGTTTCTAATGTCTTGTAATAATATTTTGTCCAGTTAGATTTTTGACGATACAATATTCTAACTTACAGGAATGAAACAAACTATACTGACAAAAGAATCGAACCTTAAATTTCTTATTTATAAATAAAGAAAAATACTACTACATCGTAACATCGAATTTTGAACATTAATTCATCTCCATAATTAAAAAAAAAACAAAGTCAAAATACACATCCGTTTAACTGGTCATGTATCTTCATAAGCAAGAAACAAGAATCATACATAAAATATTACAATTAAAATTGAAAAATATGGATATCCGACTCCGATGTCAAGCATTTTATTTATTTAATTATTTCAAGGTGCCACCATCTTTATAAACTCCCTCCTCCACCAAAACCCATTGCATTTTGGGTGTCTGATTTTTTTTCCTCTGTCGTCTCTGTCCCTTCTGGTTGGTTCTTGGGGAGTGAGTGAGGGAACACAGTAAGTAACCATGGGACGCACTCCATGCTGTGACAAAGAGAATGTGAAGAGAGGTCCGTGGTCTCCGGAAGAAGACGCAGCTCTCAAGTCCTACCTCCAGTCTCATGGCAGTGATGGCACCGCCGGCAATTGGATTCATCTCCCCAAAAAAGCTGGTCTCTCTCTCTAAATCCATCTTTTGAGCTCAAAGAATGAAAACTGTAGAAATGTGAAAAGGGTTTTGCAGCTTTTGCTTTTTTTGCCAATCTTTCTGCAAAAAGTTCTGAACTTTATTAGTTTTTGTACCGTTTGTAGGCCTGAGGCGGTGCGGGAAGAGCTGCCGTTTGCGGTGGCTGAACTATCTGAGGCCAGACATCAAACACGGTGGCTTCACTGAGGAGGAGGACAGCATTATCTGCAACCTCTACAACCAGATGGGAAGCCGGCAAGTTTTCAATGTTTTTTTATATTTTAATATCTTAATTTATTATCCGCAACATTTAATTTGATCAGTTTTTTCTAACTTATTTGCATTTTTTAAATTCCCCCCATTTTTTAAGATGGTCAGTCATTGCTTCTTACATGCCTGGAAGAACAGACAACGATGTGAAGAACTACTGGAACACCAAATTAAAGAAGAAGCTTTTGGGAGGAAAGATAAATAATACCAGCAGCAAAGAGCCCACAATTGTAAACAACGCCAATTTTTCTGGAATCCCAGAAGCCGAGAAACCCCAAGACTCTGCCTTTTCGACTTCCCAACCCCAAGTTCCATCCACATTGCAGATGCTGTATGATGTGAATTCTGGACTGAGTGCAGATAACCAGACCATGAGCTTAAACCCTGATCAGTTATACAACCCCAAGCTCTCGGGTTTTTCGGATTTCGATGCAAGGTCAAGGAGAAGTTACAGCACTACTGTTTCATTGTCTCAGGAGGGCTCAAGCGTTTCGGATTCGTCTTCCATAGCTGGGAATCGTTATCTTGATCAGGATTCTGGGTTTTTGATGGATTATGGATTTGGTGTGGCTTATGATAATAATGTCAACCATTATGGCATGTGTTTTGGAGACAAAACCAGTGAAGTTGGTCCAACTGGATGCACAGATTTTGGTGATTTCTTTTGAAGCTGAAATTTACAGGATTGATCTGAGTCAAAAGGTTTTGTAACAGATTGGGAAGGAATGAATTGGGTTAGAGAAAACAGAAGCAAAAAGCAGAGAATTCGGAAAGAAATTGGGGAAGGAAAATCGCTAACTAGCTAGCTAGAAATGCTTTAATTTTCTATCTTTCACTTATTCTAGTTTTTATGGAAACATATAATGTTAATCAAATTTGTCCATGACTAGCTTATGAACAATATGCATTAATCTTCCAGTGTCTCTATCTACTGTTGTCACGTCATCTGTGTATCTCTCACATCACGCGACTGGAATTCCACATGTTTGTGTTTGTGTGTTGAAGGTTTCAACTTTCTCAAATTTGCCATAGTTGGGTTCTGAGAAGTTTCTCAACATGATGGCCTCAGCATGTTTGCCTGTTTCCTTTGTAGGTCAGAGGTCATGAAAGTTGTGTGGGAGTCTGGCCAATTCAAAGTTCATGTCCCTCTCAACACAATAACCATAAAAGATATTCTGCCCTAGCTGTATTGATTTTTACAGTCATAAGAGTACATCGTGTTTGCAAGTTTAAAAATCAAGGGTTATATATGGTCAAGGAGTTATTTCAAAAAAAAAAAAGGAAAAGAAATATTGTCAAGAAAAAAAAATCATTCTTCCGGTTTTCACTTACTGTCATACGAATACAGAACAAAAAACAAACTTAAGAAACAATCAATTTAGACCGAACCTTACCAGTCTTGTAACCTTTTGAAAATTGAGGACATGGAGATTTTTTACCATCCTCGAGTCTCTCTCTCTCTCTCTCTCTCTCTCTCTCTCTCTCTCTCTCTCTCTCTCTCTCTCTCTCTCTCTCTCGATTAGATTACAAGAGATACCGAAAAGAGCCAGAGATGTGATTGATTCCTAGAATTTCACTCTCAAGCAGCAATATGAACACATTGTAACATATTTGTCACAAGACTCGCAACATGCAGTAACTTAATATTGGCTTTGAATTAGTCATGCGGATTGCAGTGTGCCGCTGAAGGTCAAATGTCACAGTTTGAAAGCTGTGATTCAAATCAAAATATTAACTTACATTGAAATTTGAATATTCTCCTGAGCTTAATTTTTGAAGCTTAAGGATTAAAAAAATTCGGGCTCTTAATTTTTAAGAGAAATTAGAGCTTTTAATTTGTGTGAAATAGGTCAGAAAAATGTTAATAGAGATCGTCAGATTTAATTTGAATGGTCTAAATTGTCTGATCTTGAGCTTTCTAGTGAAATTTGGAATGGATCTCTTTCCCTTGTAATGGATCAAATTGTCAATTGCACGGTCAAGTACTCTGAGGTACCGTTTGGTACGTGGAACGGGACGGGACGGGAGGGGACGAGGCGTTCCATCCCACGTTTGGTGCGCCTAAAAGCCGTGGAACGTGTTGTCCCATGGGACGAAAATTGGCTGATTTTTTGTTCCACCTCCCCCGCCCCCCCCGGTGGAACGATTGGTTACACATCCGTGGAACACAAAATTTATAACATTTTAAGACAAAATTTCCCTTTATCTTTTTTAATATTTACATCATCCGTTCCGTCTACGTACCAAACGGTAGTGATGAACATAAAGGTGTTAGAAGTGATCTTACTCGTACAATTTGAAGTTAAAAATATAATTTACACTCTAAATCCAAAACTCTCCTGTTTATTTGCAAATTTTTCAAGTAAGCCATTAGATTTTTGGTGTTTGTTCAACTTTTGATTCATATTGAAAATACTTATGTTTTTATTTGGTTAACTTATCAAATATATTCTCCAGTTCCACAACAAAGGGAATATTGTCTTGTTAAATAAGAAATGAATCACAAGCCTTCTCTTTTAGGTTGTGCATGAGAGACTTTCAAGAACTGAGTTTGTGGGAAAGTTTATAAGGAATGAATTACAAAATGTTAAATAGAAGAAATTAGAAATGCACTTCATCATCAACATTATAAAGGCATTATGTAAGAAAGATTTGGTAAGCACTACTTGGGACGAGTTTTTAATAAATGTCTCATACATGCCCTTGTAATAACCATGTAAGGCATTTCTATTTCTCTTTGTAGTATATTTCTTCCTCGAGCACTAAACCTATATTCTAAATTGTTTAGAACTTAAAAGTCCCTCACTCAAACATAATCTCAAGGTACGCACCCAAACAGTAATTTTCTTTTGTTGAAGTACCATAAATACCCAAATTGAATTGATCACAAATAATATGGTTTTACCAATGGGTTAAGGACTATTTTTTTCTCGCACTTTTAATTTGGTCTATGCGTAATCAATTTGATATACATGCATGGTACGTGCAAATTTGGTCACATGTCATAATAGATTAACGTCAAATTAGATAAACCAACCAAGATCGTTAACTGGATGAAGCACCAAGGATGAAATTAGTCGAGTTCAAAACACATGGAGATATACAAGTACAAAATAAGAAAGAAAAAAGAAGAAGGGGTAATTGATCATGACGAGGGAGCTAGCTAACAAGGGCACCACCTCCGATCACGAGCGCTCGTTCTCCAGTACTCTCCACCTCATTCAAGGCTGTGTAACCCTAGACGGTCCATACTTCTATAGATGCACTACCCCAAATGTGAAAACTGACCTCTCACTGGAACTACATATCCCATTTGTCATAATTTTAACTTTTACTGTTTTACTTGCCCACAGTTTTACGTGGCTCTAGACCTTTGTTTGGCGGTTGTGTGAACAATAACGATAAAGCCAAAAACACATGCGTACGAGAATTTTTTTAGTATATTAGGAATACGATTTGATATATCAACTGTCATAATATAAGTGATTAAAATTTTCTTTTTAAGTATCAAACTACTTGCATTGTGATACTTATTGTACTTGGCCGTGTTCTTGAACACTGAAAAATCTCTGCATATATATTTAGTAATCATAATTCCAACTTTCCCTAACTACCGAGACATCTCAATGCTCCATTTGATTTTTTTGGTAACCTAATAATTATGCATTTCCTCTATGAAACCCTACATATATGCAAAACTAACGACATGAAACGATATGTTACCAAATTTGTGTTGTGAGTTGGTTTGAAAGGATATATGTGAGGGTTTTAAAGCCAGAGATTTTGCTATGAGTTTGCCTTTCGGATGTCATTGTATTCCTCTTTTGGTGGTAACGTGAGAGGGAGGTTATAAGATTATCATTTATTTATGCTACACTTTTATTGGACACTATAAAGCTTCTGTGGCATCTCTCTCTCGAATGTTTTGTCATCTTAAAGCCTCCAATAAAGCACTGAGATTCCTGGTATGATTGATTTGTCCAAGAGGAAATCAAAGAAGAGATTTGGACGAGGACAGAAGCCCATCTTCCGTTTCGTTGGACTAAATGACACCAAGAACCCTAATTGGGTTTGAATAGTTGGTTTACACGAGCCAAGAACCCTAAATTTCTCTTAACTCTTGCATATTATGCGGCCATTTGGATTCTTGTTTGATTGCATAGTGATAAGTGATAAATGATTATTTGACAAGGTAATACATTACATTCTCACAAAATAACAGTACACTCCGTAAGTTTATAAATTTTAGATGTGAATTTTGTTTGTGTGTCGAATTTAGTTGGCGTAAACTACAACATGATTAAAACCAAAAAAGAAATTAAAAAGATATAAACTTTGTGATCGATTTCATTCACAGCTGTTACTTTGTAAAAGATATCCCAATTTATCTTAAAGAAGTTTCAGCCTTTCTAAGTAGAGAATCTATAGCATGAGTACATGTTATTCTCTAAAATGATTAACTTATTTATTTTAAGCATACTTTAGTCAGTGCTACTTAACGATAATTAATATAGGTCAAACTCACAATTCAAATTACCTAGCTAGCATGCATTTTATTCTCTGCGGAAAAGGGATCATCTCATAGTTGACAAAGAAATACGTACGTAAAGCAGGTGATTGCTATTTAGCTTAAGCATATTCAGTTGCACCTCATAGGTCGTTCTTGCAAAAATATTAGCCAAATCAAAATACTTGAGGCATCTAATTAAGTTCAAAGAAATTGACAAACACTATGTGTTAATAGAGGCTATTATTGAATTATTATTATTATTATTATTATTATTATTATTATTATTATTATTATTGCAATAAATTTTCAAGTCAAAACTTGAGAAATTTTGAAATGACAATGTTATTTCTAAGTGAACACAACATTATTACTATGAATAATGATTTCTGTCCAGTACCCCTTAAATAGGCCATCCCTGCCCTTTATTTCAAAGGATAAAACATGTTTTCCCAAGAAAATAAAGCTTAACACAATAATTAAAAACTTTATGTAAGATCTAAATGTTCATATAATCAATCATCATTTAAATGAAGGAACTTTTAACACTTGATACACACACTGTCACCAACTCGAATAGTTTAATTCTTAATTAAGCTGGCTTTGTTTCTTAATTAAGCAGGCTTTGTTTGTTCTTTATAAACCAAAAAGGAAAGGAAAAGAGAACGACAAGAAGCAATCCAAATCCTATTGCTGGATTTCAATTTCTCCCTTTTTATTTTCAAAAATAAAAAATAACGAAAACAAAAGGAGGAAAACTAAAGTGTTTTTGATGCAGTTGACCTAATTCTCAACGGCTATGATGAAGCGTGTGTTGTTTTGAGGAGACAAAATCATAGTCTTTTCCTTGATAAAGATGAAGGGTGGTGATGCTGAGAAAAATTGGAGTACCTTTGCGTCTTTGAAATCACTTGTGGTGGGTTCTATCTCCCTCTGACAAACCCACCCACTAACACAAAATTTGAGCTGCTAGCTAAGTATGGTTTAAAGGCAGAGACCATACAATTAACGATGTTAACTAACATATAAACACCAAAATGAACATGTTTAAGAACAATCACGTTGTGGTTGACTCTCAATCATGCAATGCTTTGTTAATTTGAGTAAAATTGAGAGGGAAATTAATTACAAAAACAACAATATTAGAGATTTAATTGTCATCTCAACTTATAGTTACCAATTGATGTGTTGCATCACATAGCGATTCTTATCTTTTGAGAATCAATGAAGTCTAGAGCGTAAGAAAATATGCTCTAGCACCAACTGTCTATGGTTATCAATAGTTGTAACCGATTTTGTGTGCTATATCATCACACATCTAGTCAAGTAATGACATAGATAGATAAATACATGAGTTTATACAACTAGTGATACTTAGGATCTCTCCAAAGCATGCCCAAACAGAAAGAAAAGAAATATACCATCACATTAGTTAGACCTAAAAGTTGAGATACATAATAGCCCTTGAAATTCCGAAAAAGATAAAACAATGAGTTAAGATTATAATAGATTCAGAGTCGAATTTCTCCTCTAATGTAACCAAAAAAAAAGTTTCAAATAATAGTTGGTGCCTCGACTAGTATTACAAAGTTAAAGTATGTCCAAAGAAAAGAAGAAAGTAGTCCTTAGTTAATTGGGTAGTCTATTGAAGCAGACGGAGAATAGGGATTGGAGGAGAGATGAATAGGTAATGGAGAGGATGTAATGTCATATAAACATGAAATGAGAGTGTGAAAGATCCAAATTGGCATGGGGGAGAAGAGTAAAGAAGGGATTTGCCATTTTGGTGGTGGTGTGAATAGTAGTACTGTGAAAGGTCAAGATTATCAGTCTAGGAGTAGATTGTGGATATATTTGCATGGGGACCCAATACTATATATATGTCTCATGCACTAGTGCACCAACATTTGATCTCTCTTTTCATAATTTTATCATGAAGAATAATGGATGTTCCCCTAAGCTTTTAGGGTTTGGACCTTGGATACCCTACAAACACAGAGAGAGAGAGAGAGAGAGAGAGAGAGAGAGAGAGAGAGAGAGATGTTTCAAAATTTCAATGTTAATACAGGTTTGGTTGTTGATCAGCTAGATAGCTGTATCAGTTAAGGACTGAGAAGTCACTGAGCTAGGTCTAGGGTTTGTATGGATCATATATATAAAACAAATTGTGCAAGTTGCTAATAAGAATATAGGGGATGGCTCTCTAATCTGGGGCTATGTATGTATCAGGTTGAGAAGGCCTCAAATTGTGCAAGTTGATCATTAATCTCTCTTTTTTCTCTTCTTACATTTTTTTTTATTTCTAATTATCTAATCCTATGCAAGTGGCTCTTTATTATAATGGTGGAAAAGAGTTGAACTCTTGCATGACGGGTGAGTTCAAATCTCGTCTGTGACTAATCTAATATTTAATTTAACAAAATTTATCGTTTGAAAGAAAAAAAATTATCTGATCTTATGATTCAAATAAAATTTACAAACATAATTAAGCATGGGTGTACATAGGGAGAAAAATGGTGTATGACTAATTGATTATCCTTACTTTTTGTACCTATATATCCACGCTCTACTTACATATACACCAAACTTTTTTCCACACAAACACACGCACATTGTATTGTACTACATATACGAGATGCTAGCATGGGACCTTTTATGTTGAATTGTGTGAAATGGTGTGACTATGTCTATTTGAATTGGGATTGCTCACGATCTTTAACGTTTACTCACATTTAATGTCATACACTCAAAAAAATGTTAGGACTCCATTGCTCTTCTAAGCATGTACGATTAACGCTAACATATTTTTAATTACATTTCCTTAAGCCCCACCTTATGGGGTCACAAATGGAATTTTCTCGGATGCTCCAGAGTGTGCGATATTTAGAATGTTTTAATTGTTAAATCTTGATTTTTGTATTTCTAAACAAAAATTTAACGGTTAAAACACTCAGAGTCTTACTAAACAAAATTTGAGTCACAAATATAATCCAATCTCATCGGTATTTTGATACTTTGAGCGGGATTTGACCATGAACCGTTAATGATGTGCATCATTTTCATTATCATTGACTTTCGACACACTTGAAGCTGATGCAACACTCAAAGTCTCAAATGAATTTCATTAAAATTGAGGACAATTGCCATTTTATTGTGTGTGGAGGGTAATGTTAGGAAGATGAAATTTGTAGAAAAAATTTACAAATTAAATGATATGTCACTAATACGATTGAACATGTTTATTAATGCTCAAATAATAATCCAATCAATAATTTCTATGTCATTTAGTTTATAAATTTAGTTTTCCTAGCATTATTCATATAAAAAATATTCACACATCTATTTTTACTTCTCAAAGACTCATCTTAATTATTGATTGCATGACAAAACACTCTCCAAGCATAAAATGTCTAATTTTTCTGTCAAAATCTGGACGGTCGGATGGAATAAATAAATAAAAAATGAACAAAAAATAAGTGAAAGACAAAGAGAGTGGGGAAGATCACTATCCTTAATTATTGGTATTATTTTCTTGGTGACTAGAGTGTAGAATTGTAGAAAAAACGAGAGAGAGAAGGTGAGGCATTGGCAGACGTGTGAAATCAGGATATGATCCCTACAAACCCCACAAACCCTAAAACTGGGGACCACCTCCCCCAATATTTGCCTTTAGGATCTTACTATAATGTTAACATTTTCCGAGGGTGGGCCCCTGGGACCCTCTTCTGGGGCCCACCGACAACTAAATCTTCTATTCGGAATATTAACTCTGGCCCGCATAATCTTCGGGCTCCGCCGGTGGCCACTTTCCCATTAGGGCTATTCACCATCAGCCGCCAGCTACCACCACTCTTCCCAACCAAGCAACAATCACATCCCCTATATATTAGCTTTTTTTATGAGGTTTCAATCTATAATTTAATTTAGTCTAGTAGTAATGGATTGAATTCAGCAAGATAGCACTCTGGCGGACAATGTTTCAATCGGGTGATACGGATGCAAGTATCTTTGCTTTAAAAAAAACAACTTACTTGAAATGGTTAACAAAGTATCTTGATCCAATAATGTCATGTCACATGGTAAGAAATTTACGCATTACATGACATTATTAGGGCAAAACACCACAATGACTATGGACTAGTTTTATAGAAATTGTTTGATGAATGTCGTGTTAGAGTTTTTGGTTTTATGGTTACGTTAGGACTTTATTAACAAGTAAATGTAAATGTGGGCCTATTATTGATCAAAATTTCACTAAAACATGGGTGTCTTATCTATAATTTTAGGTGAAATAGAAAGGTCTTATCTGTGTTTTCCAATTAAACTATTTTTATTCGTCCCTTGTAATAGTGATTTTCACACGTTATTTTTAAAGTTCATTTGGAAGTGCTTTTAAATGATTCGAAACATTTTTGATGAAAATTTTTTGCGAACCAATCTACAAGAAAAACGCAAGTGAATATTGGAAAAGCACTTCAAGAGCTTCTGAAACTCAAATTTTTTTTTAGTACATCGATATTTTTACATTGTGGGGAGGGTGAGTTCGGCTGAGCCATACAATGTGTAGCCTAATTTGGTGTCGAATTCGCCATCTACGAGATTCGAATCTAAGACATCTCACTTTTAAGCGAAGAGGAATACCACTAGACTGTAGTACTAAGTAGCAACTCAAAAACTTTTTTTTTTTTTTGAAAAACAAGTTTTTAGTCATTTTAAAAGCATTTTCAAATGGGTTCTTAGCCTTTCACACACATCTTTATTTCTAGCTATTGAATTGAATAAATCAAACAGAATCAATAAACAAGATTAAACAAAAGTGCGTAAAAAGTTAAAAGGATTTTGCAGTTATCATTTCTCTAAGATTATGATATCAAGTAAATAATACTGGTATATACGATAACATATTTTTTAGATTAATTGGACATTGTTTTCTTTTGTTCAATTGAAAAGTTGTTAATCAAGTGTATAGGATAGATAGGTCTAGACAACACACATATTTACCTTTTAACAACCACAATGTTAAATATGCAGAAATCATTTAGACGGAAAGAAGTTAAAAAATGTGGACAAGGGAATTAAAAAAAGTAGTATGAAATACAGAAAATTATACAAAAATAATTAATTAATAAGATAAAACGGCTATGGTATATTTCTGTTTTGGCCTTGATGTTCTATAACCAATGAAATGTTAAAGAGTGAGATAGAGGGAGATCGAAATGAAGGGTGATACAAAATAGTAGCACCGTCCATGATTATTAAAATCAAAGTTAGCATAAAGCTTGGTGATATACTGCTTAACATGAAGCTTTGGTGCATCATTAAAGGGGTAGGCAATTGAGTAGGCAAATTCATTTTGATGAATCACGTGGGCAAACTAGCTTTTATGGTATTAAGCAATTTAGTTAGCAAATTTTGTATACCTTATAAAAGGAGATCAAATCTTCTGCATTTAAAATGGTGTGTGGCTCAATCATTGTTTGACATATTAAGTTTATGGAAATAAAATTAAAAAAAGTTAAGTTTGTAAACCCATGTCAGTCAATAATTGAGGCTATAGAAAGCCATACCCATTTTGGGTGCAAAAAATTTGATCACATCCAAAAGTAGGTAGTGTTGCCTACAATAGCCTGAAGATGAAAAAATTAAAAGATAAAAAGAGATGTTATAAATGAAAAAAAAAACCAATATTATACACTTAGCTTGCCTATTTCCTTGGAATGACACTTTTAATGAGATTATTGAGTAGAGAACTTGTCACGTATCTATTGCTTATTAGATGGTGCAAGCTAGCATGTAGATTTTCCCTTCATTATTTATTAAATGTACTTCTTTTTCTTCAAGTACAATGTTATTCTACTTCATTTTGAAAAAAAAAACGATATTTTACTTTAAGGGAAAAAGAGATTGAGTAAATTCGCACAATGGATTAGTCACACTATATGTATCCAACTAAAACAAATAGTATAGGTATCATGAAAAGTCACACAATGTGTGAACCAGACACAAATATTATAAGTATTTGTTATTCATGTGAGTCGAATTTAAAACTTTTCATTTACAAGTGATGACTAATGAGAAATATCATTATATACCGTAATCTTAATCCATTTTTATTATATTTTAAATGTGGTAGGATGCCCTTGGATAAGGATCCTTGCCTGATCATTTTTCGGGGAATCTTGTAATTATATCCGTTCATTGTACATCGTGCGGTTAGAAATTATTTAAAATTTAAAATTTAAAATAAATAATACCTAACGAAAACTGACCGCACGATGTATGAATACGATTACAAGATCTCTCGGATCTATAGGAAAAGGATCCGGCCATATATTTATAGCTGTAACAGTGGGGAAAGGAGATTTGCAGTATAATATTATTGCCACTAGAATGTTAGTGGTAGACTAGTAGGGTATGTTGCTTTGTGGAGTTCATAGATAGGGACGTTTGCATTTGCCCTAAAAAAATAAAATAAAAAGATAGGGACTTTTGCTTTTGTGACCTTGTGTGGCTTTTGATGCTGACCTTGTTTGCGAGTTATTTTCGATCTCCATTTTCTTTTCCCTTTATGTGGATGGATAATTTTCTTTTTCTTTTGGAACATAAATTAAAATTAAGAATTCATAGTGGGTGGTTTATGGTTGTGGATTTACTCTCTCTCTCTCTCTCTCTCTCTCTCTCTCTCTCTCTCTCTCTCTCTCTCCATGTAAAAATAAGAAAACCTAAAA
>JAOTRO020169628.1:0-12527 GCA_028566515.2 Pyracantha coccinea | reverse complement strand
TGGTTTTGATAGCATATACTTGATCACATCAGTCTTGGTAATGATATGGATATGGCAAGGCAACATGTAATGCCTTAACTTGCAGGTAGTGAAGTACAAAGCCAAACATAGCTTATCGATTGGGGAATATCTTGTCTCTACCTTAGTCAGGATTCTACTAAGCTAATATATTGCATGCTCTTTTCCCCTTTTCATTGTTCTAAGCTAGCAAGTTTCCTATTGACTTTTCAGAGGCAGAGATATAGAGCTTTAAATGTTTCCCTCTCTAAGGTGGCATCATCATTGCTGGATAGGCTAGGCAATCCTTTACTTTGTCAAAAGCCTCTTGGTGTAGTGGGCCCCATTCAAACTCTTCTTGATTGTTCAGTCTTAGCAGTGAATATTTTCAAGTAGTTGATTTTCCCTAATAGCGTTTGCAATTGTACTTTGTTGGTGGGGGATGGTGAATCCATTATAGCTCGAACCTTGTTTTTGTCTACCTCTACTCCTCTATCATGAACAAGGAATCCCAAAAAGTTGCCTGATCTCACCCCAAAAGCACATTTCTTGGGATTCATTTTTAATTTGTGGGTCCTCATTCTCACTAAGGCTTGTCTAAGGTCTTATAAGTGTTGCTCTTCAGTTTTAGACTTACCACAATATCATTAATATACACCTCCATGCTATGGCTGATTAAATCATGAAAATTGACATTCATTACTCTCTGATAGGTTGCACCAGCATTTTTGAGCCCGAATAGCATGACAATGTATTCATATGCTCCAATATGTCATGGGCACCTAAATGATGTAGTATGAATATCTTCTTTAGCCATTTTTATTTTGTTATATCCAGGATTATCGTCCATAAAAGATAGAACTTTATGTTTTGCAACTGCATCTATGGACATATCACCCATTGGCATGGGGTACTCATCTTTAGGTAGGGCTTCGTTAATGTTTCTATAGTCGGCACAACATCGAATGCCTTAGTTACAGCTTTTAATAGAGGTACAATGTTGGCCAACCACTCGACATACTTGGTAGGCTTAATAAATTTTGCCTTTACCAGCGTTTTGATTTCTTCTTTGACCTTTTTTTCTATCTCATTCGACATTCTCCTTGGAGCTTGCTTCACAGGTTTGTACCTCCTTTTGATAGACATTCTGTGCTCTATTAAACTAGGGTCCAATCCCGGCATCTCTGTGTAATTCCACGTAAAGTAGTCTTTAAATTCATGTAGAAGGTTCACTATCTTTGCCAGATCGCCAGCTTCCAACAAGCCACTGAGTTGTATTGGCGTTAAATCCTTCTTAGTCCATAAATTAATGGCTTCCAAAGGGTCTTGTACTTTTGGTGTTGGCTTATCAGGTTCTGTACAAAAAAATTCAATTAACTTTGGACCCTCGGGCACATCATCTGGCCAGTCCAAGTCATATATACACTCAGCCATGTGAATGGCTGCCTCTATCTTTTCTCGCAAAAACTCTTATTCTTCTCTGCTCTTGGTACTTAAAATTTATTTCTCCAACTCTGCTTCATCATTGACTGAGCTCTCCCTCACTTGTTTTCTCTCTCTTCGATATACGAGTAGTCTCTGGATTAAGGACCTGACTGCAATTACTTAGTCATTGCTTCTTTGTTCTAACATCACTAGTGTTGGTGGGTTGGGACAATGTGAGGCCTATCCCATTCCTCCCTAGTGAGAGACAACCCTTGTTCTATGAGCTTTTGGGCCGTCACCTTATTCGAGTGGCCATTCTCATTAGCTCCTAGACACTGTAAGATTCCAATACTAAGGTTGTAGAAGTTTGCTTCTACAACACTGAGTGTGGGGAGAAAAGGCCATGACTCGGCCTCCATAATCCCCCAAAATCTTGGTTCTTCGACTTTGGACTCAGTGTCTTGTTGATGTAAAGTGGATGGCACATATAGACTTTGGTGAATCCAATCTCTGCCTAACAATGCTCCATAAGTAGAGCTGCTATCCACCACAAAGAATGCCAATATAATTTTGTTGGACCCCAAGTCAACTTCTAAAGGCAATATCCCATAAGTTCTAGTGATGGCTCCAAAGAAATTGGAATCTGTTAAAACAGTGGGAATAAGATCTTACTCACTTCTACACAACCTCTTCATTTGCTTGATTGGGAGCATATTGATAGCCGTTCCACCATTTATCAAGACCCACTTGAAGGGTACTTCCTCCAGATGGGCAGTTACATATATAGGCTTGAGATGGTTGGCTTGGGCTAGACTTGGTCCACTGAACACTATTTGCTTAGAATATACCTTGTCGGGCTCATTTCGTGCAGGTTCAGGGAAGTCTGCCATGATTGGTCCCTTTTTCCCATCTTCCTCAACACTAACAAGTGTCATCATTGGTTCTGGTGCCAAATAATCACCCTCCATTGTGGCTGGCTGATCTGGTTCAACCCAAAACATGGCTGATAAAACATAAGTCATGTTTATGTGGAAGTTGCTGGGTCCAAGTACCTCTTCTTTCTTCCCTCCAATTTAACATACAAATTCATCCATCCATGCTTGTGCATCTTCTGGTACCATTGGTATATTAAAACTAAGCAACTGCCTTGGGGCTTCCCAGGGTGCATTTTCTAGTATAAGTGAAGGTATCCCCCTCTTAGTGGAAATAATGCCAAAACATAGAGGTTCATGTCTCCAACCTGGTGTAGGCATCATCACTAGACTCCCCTGAGCTCTTCTCAACACACAGGCCTTCACCTTCTATCTTGCTATTAGCTCATTTTATCTATTTTTGCTCCTCCATTGGATTTGTCTTCTTCCACTTTGTGTAGCCTCCTCAAACTTAACATTGTCCGAAGCCTTTGAAATGGTGGGAATTTTCAACGAGTTCATGTGAGCTTTATGCTGTCTTTGAACCTTTCTGATCATAGATGCCTTCATCTCTTTAACAGGTCTTCCATCATTGCCAATCACATACCATTTTCAACCAAGTTGGGCCGAATATTTCTTAGTAATTGGGGGTACTAGTTCATGGTTCTTTTTCTTCATCCTTGCCTTGCACTGCTGTGATAACTTGGCTGGGGAGGTTTCACTTCTATCCATCTTGGCACCTTGTCTTCTTTGTCCTCAGCTTCTTTAGAGGCATCATAGTTCCTAAATACCTCAAAAGAATCCCTTCCTAATCTTTGGAACACAATCTTTGAAGTTTCCTTCTATGTTGCCCAAATAACATTCATGTGGGCCTCTTGTTCTTCTATTTCTTTTCTTCTAATCAAATCTTGGTCAATAATTTCGCCTGATGCTTGTACCTGCAACTCACATTCACATTGACACTTACTGCATAAAACCACTCCCTTGATTACAACCGCTTTGGGTATGTCGGGCAACCTTTTAACTTTTTTCTATAAGTCTGGCTGCTTGCTTTCTTTCTCCTTTCACCTCCTAGGTAGCCTTTGCTTTTCCTTTCTCAACCCAATTAAGGTTGATCATGTTGAATGGGGCCTCTCGGAAGGGATCTGCATCAATCATCATATTTGCCTGGGGTTTATCCAATAATAGCTTTCCTTTGACTATGAGGTCAATTGGCTATGGAATTATTAAAGGTGTAGTGGAGTTTACAATACTTATTTCCTTTTAATTCTTCTGGTTTGGGCATCTTTTTTGTGGTGTCAGGCAAGATCACCATACCCCTTACCAACTCCTCATAGATGTTAGTTGCCTTGGTCAAATCAAAAGAATAGGTTTGGTACTTTGGCGACTTCATAGGTACGAACCCTCCATCATTCATGACAACTTTCTAGTCTTTGACAGGCTGGACCAATTGTTTCACTATCAAAGGTTTGAAAAGAGTGGTCATTTCGACCGTACACAAGTCAATTCCTTCTCCTATATTGCTGTCATTTTCTCCCAACGTAGGACCTTCGAACTCCAATTAGTGTATTGCAGCTTTGTTATTGTTGAAATGGGGCACTTTGGATGAATGCTTTACTTGCTGCTTCTCAGTTAACAACTTCTCGTACTTGGTAGCAGCTATTACTAGCTCCTGTAACTCATTAAACTGTACATCATAGAACTTCTTTCTCAATGGTAATCTCAAAGCTTTTTGAGTAACAAATATAAGCTAAGCATGGTTGATAGAGAACTGGCATCTCATCCTTGTCCTCCTAAACCTCATGATGAAGTCTTTAGTCGACTCATGCTTATATAGCTTCACCTCCACTAGATCATTAATAGTCATCTCAAGCTCCAGCCTATAAAACTGCTCGTGGAAAGCCATCTTCATTTTCTCCCCGTTGGCAATAGAATTAGAAGGTAACAGATAGTATCACTGAGATGCTAAGCCGACCAATGAATTTCCAAACAACCTTAACTTGTAGTTAGGATTGCCTTCAAACGCCACGCAGTAGTTGGAAAACTTGAAAATGTGGTCTCTAGAGGACACGTTACAGTATTCCCCATTGAAGGTTGGGAATGCACGCATCTTGAAGTTAAGGGGAAAGGGGTTCCGCTCATCAATATACTCCGGGCAGGGCTTCTAGTAGGTGATCCTGAACTTCAAGCAAACCTGTGGTTGGTCATTTTGGACTCAGCTCTACTAACTTATTTCTGAGTTAGTGGTTAGTTGCATTATTGTGTGGGGTGTAAGGCGGTCTTCATTTCGGGCTACGCTCATTGCCTGAGAAAACTTCCTTCTGAGGTTTTGGCTATCTTCATTTGGCCTCCCCTCCCTTATTAGCCAACGGTGGTGGCCTATAAGGAAGGGGCTTGCCCGCAACTATGGGCATACCTTTTCCATTTGGCACTCCTACTTGCTAAATCATTCCAAACTTCCTTCCATCTAACCCGATCTCCCCCTATTATCTAGTGGGAATAATAGAAGGTCAGCCACACTTGTTTCCTGGATGTCTTCAACTTCAGGCTGACTGGTTCCAGGCTCCTCCTTCTTCTTGCTCTATCTTTCTTTTCCTCGAGCAAAGGAAATAGGGGAATCACTGGCTCTTTCTCAGGACTTGCCTCTCTCATCATTTCCTTTGTGTGACCATCCTTTAGGGTAGAGTACTCCAACTCCAATCTCCTTTGCAGACTCCCTGTTAATGAAAAAAGTTTGCTTACCTCTCTTATAGTCTCTAGAGAGATCTTCTCCATGCTTTTTAGTACTTGTACCATAGTAGCTTGCAAGTCTTCATTTGTAACCTTTCTGCTTGACTTCTCAGAAGAAGTTGGGCTCTCCAGAATCGCAGGGCCTCGTAAGGAGGGAAAATCTTCTGGGTGATCTGTCATGTCTGATCTTGTTAGACAATGGGGTGGCCCATACTTTATGTTCCACCTGAAAGTTCGCTCCTTCCTTCTTTTTCTTGGCATACAAGACTATCAGGGTCCCATCGAGCGTGTCAAAACTATGTTCAGGGCAAGATTTCCTTCGCATAGCTCCCCAAGGGTTTGGCACTTTGGACGAATTATTGAGCTTGCTCTCACTTACTGATATGCTGCAATGAGAGTTTTGTAGTTAGTTTGAAAGGTGCCTTCGTGGGGCCTAAGGTATAGGCCTTGAGGCTCACAATCAAAACTAACAAAGTGTTAGGCGTGCCACTATTATCTCAGTATAACAGATGTTTGAACAAGTGTGGTTTAAGTTGATTACTTGCGCCCCAAGTTACTTAAGCTTCTTGTTATCAAAGGATTGTCACATATGGGTTAAGTCTGCATCAAGTTCTTTTTCTTGCCTTGTAAATAAGGACTTTTAATTCATAATCTTGTAAGTTCAAAACGAAGGGCGTTCAGGGTCCTTTTAACCATTTCCTCGAACATAGTTTAGCCAAAATATGTTCATTAAGTGAACCATATTTGAATGCAAATGGGACTTTTAGGTAGGAAACAGTTGGAAATAACTTGAATACTTGTTGAAAAGTACATTAAGTGACAAATCTACTAAATGAAAGTACAAACAAAGAGACTTGGGCAAGATTTCACCTTGTTAGGCAAGGTTGAACTCTTTACAGCCACTTCTCTTTGATTTTACAGAGGTTGTAAGCTAAAAGGGATGGATGGTAAACAGGTCTTACATGAGGGAATCGATACTACACTACTAAGGGATAGTAGCAGAGCTTTTACATTAGACAAAAGATAGATTTTCTAAGGGGAAATATAGCTAAAAGGACTGAATGTGGACAAGTTTCAGCTTTCTGGGTACATGTTGGCTTGAGAGAAAATTTTGTATGTTGATTGATTGGTTGTTTGAGTGTCCTTGTCTCTAGTGTCTCTTTCCCCTTTCATAGACAATTTAGCCTGATTGCTTTAGCTTTACTCTTGGCCGAGGGCTCTCGGAGGGTAGTGAGTCATCATCTATTTGCTTGTAATGCCACTAGAAAGTACTTTTTAACTGGTGGTGAGTTGGTCTCTATCATCTGTCACTACATCTCTAGGCACATGACCTATGCCTTGGCTAAAAAAGGCCTCATTTTGCTTCAGGCTTCATTGCTGGGCTTCAGGCAAGTCCTTATTTCGTTGTGACACCCTTGGGTCTCATTTCATAAAGTCCAGTGTTAAATATTAACCCAAACACATACTCTCCCTGATAAAGCTCTTTTATCAACAAATCATTAATATGCTTCCTTAATATTTCGTTCTCTGCAGGACTCATCTAGTAATTTGGAAGATTTGGTAGACTAGCTCCGGGTAGCAAATCGATTTCTTGGAATTTTTTCTTTTTGCAACTCTCATTGTCTACAATCACCTTGCAGACCTTGCCGTTAATGGAACACAAAAATCGAAAAATACAGTCCCATTTCCTAGCCTCTTTCTGTGCCAAGAGAACTCGCTACAACACCAAAGTGAGGCGTTTCATTCCTTCTTCAGTTGCGAACTCAGCCCCTGCATAGTCATCATCAACAACTTCCTCTTCTTATTATTCATCATTATTCACGTCAGCCTCCACCAAGTTGGCTTGCCGGCATTTGGGACAGACGTTGGACCGAGCCCTGATTTGTTACACCGATAACAAATGTCTGCCATAGGTTCGGCTTATGGATTCTGCCTTTGGGTTTGGTTTCTATTATTCCCTCTATTGAAAGTTTTGCTACATCTTTCATTGGATGCTTGAGAAGGAAAATTTGATAGTTTCGATCGTCCAGAACTATGCGCCACAAGTTTCCCCTTATCTACAGGTGAGACAACAGGGGCTTCGGAATATTTGGACACATTTCTTCGAAAAGAAGTCTGACGCCTCTCCTTTTCCATTAATTCTGCCTTCAAAGCCATGTTAATGGCTTCTTGCAAAGTCCACATATTCTGCAATTCTGCAATCCAATCTTCTCTTGAACGGAGAATTTTAGCCCATTCACATAACTTGCAACCTTTTGGTTTTCTGTCTCCGTCAGATGGTTATGTTTAGCAAGTCGCATGAAATCATCTGTATAATCCATCAGGAGCTGCTTCATCTTTCTCCATGTTCGAACCCTATTCTTCCTTTGCCTCTGGCGGATATTCTGCAATTGGTCTCACCAAACAGCAGTAGTTACTTTGAGCAAAAGGCAACCATCTTCAACATTGTCCTCTTAGGAATTTCCATGACTTCAAAGAATCTCTCTACTTCTACCAGCCAATTTAAGAAATCTTTGATCTTCAATTTCCCCTTGAAATTCAGAATATTGTCTTTAATCCGGAAATAATCGAAGTAGTTGCGGTTTTGATGATTTGAATTGTTAACCGGGGGCGGGTAGACAACTTCTATTTTGGACTCTGATTCACTTTCTTGGATGCGAGGCCTCTGACCTCCCTAATTATTGCCTTGGCAGCCCTTCGGTTATTTGGCCCAGGGGCTGAAAGCAACATTACACAAAATTCCCCAAGTTGATTAGTCAAGTTTTCAATCCCCGCATTTTGAGTGTACATGTCCACTCGAGTGATGGGGGCAACAGGATCACGATCACCTGTAGATGGAATGAATGATGCCAAGATGGGAGAAGCCCACTCTGGTACCAATTGACACAACACGAGCGTAGAGGGTTAAAAACGTATGCCCTCGAAGAACCAAGTTTTCTAGAATCCACCAGAGTTTGAGAGAAAATCCAAAAAGATAATTGACTAATTATGAATTGATGGTTACAATAGTAGCCATAAGGCTTAAATAGACTTAACTCGACCCTTGATAAGCTCATGGGAGTCTTAAGGAATGTAAAAGAAGTATTAGGAAATGTAAAGATGAAAATCAGATGTTAACCGAAAAGTCCGATTAATATTACAAACTTTAAATTATGGTTTTGGAAGTCTAAAAGACATTGGATGGCTAAAATTCATGTCACAAAGAAGCAAAGAGATTGAACAGGGAAATTGTACTCTTTTTGGTAAGGTATCATGGGCCCAAAACGAAGCTCGGATGCCAAATCTGTAAATTTCCGCTGAGTTCTTTTGTCTTCCTTCGATTCATTTCGTCTTCAATCCACTCGGTCATCTATTCTACATCAGTTCATATATTTCTGGTAGAGTAAATTGTAGCATTAGTGTATGAATCATTTCATGATTCTCACGTTAGTCCGTAAATTTGTTTATTAAAGCCACGTCTAAACGAATCGAAGGTGATCAAACTATCTAATCATATTTATAAACTAAACTAATTCCTGTATCCATCCAATGGAGAATGATTCGAATTGTGAATTATGAAACAAGACAAGAGAGGCGTTTCTGGTTTGAGTAAGGCCATTCATTATTTTCAGCAAGTACAAATATAAACTGCTCAAACCTCTGAGCTTCAAGAGGAAGCTCTAGGTGAAAAGCAACACATGAACTCCCTAACAGTATACATGCATGCTAATGCCTAAAAGGGAGAAAAAAATACATATGACGAGTACAAGCACATCTGTCAATTCATTTCTTGACAGAGAACCAAAAACCACTCATCCCAAAGTCTATAATTCAATTCTTTGAGCCAGTACTGGTGGGGACGAATTCTCACTTCCGGGTAAACTTTGAGACGAATTTATCGTTATAACATGATGTGCCCTATTGATGCCTGATACTTGCTTTACCACTTCCTGTGAAGGTAATTCTTGCTTCTCTGGGGTTACTCTAGGCTTAGCATTCTTAAAATGTGCTAGGGATGCTAGTTTTTGAGCAGCATCAGCAACTTCCTCTGTACATTTGACAACTTCAAACAGTAGAGAAGCTACTGCTCCTGCTTGTATTATCTCTAGGTAATCTCCATGTTTAGACAAACTTGATCTGATTACAGATTTGAGCTTTTCAGCAGCTACTTTTGAGTTCGTAATGTGAGGTTCTGCTGCTGATGATTCAGTCATTTTTCGGATCGCAGATGCTAGTTCCTTCAATGCTTTCCCGCATTCTGAGCTAATAACTGTGCATTCCCCTTTAATTATATTTCGAACTTCTGGTGGTGACTGTAAGATTAACAAAGACAAGTTATAATAGGCCTAATAAATTTGTATTAAAATGCACACATACATTTATTGTCATACTTGGATCTCAGAGGTCAGGTAGTTGTTGAGAGATTCAATTTTGAAAGCGCATTGGCGAGTTACATTCCCAATTTTCAGGTACTCTTTCCATGGATGACGAAATCTGAACTTTCCGTGGCCTGGTTCCCATCTTGCCAAATTGGCCTGGACAATAGAAATCAAACAACTCAGAGTGGAATTGAAGCATAATTTTCCTGGTAATAAAGTTATAGAAGATGAGAAAGATATATAATTCTCACCATGCTTTCTTCCTTGCTACCTGAAGCTAGAACACTTTTATATCGCTGAAGAGATGATGACTTGTTTATAGGCTGTCCATCCTCAGATATTTTAAAGTATTCATCTCCAAATCCTGCAAATAATTAGTTTTAACTGGTTAAGTTCTGATGGTTCGTGGTAGTAATAATAAAAAGCAAAATCAAAGTACGTAAATTTTCACATGATATATAGTAAATGTAGAGGCAAATACTAATCCAATTGTGCATGTGTTTGTCATAGATATTTGTTTTTCCTCATACTAGGATGCACAAAACTTGCCTATAAAGGGAACAAAATATATTTCTGCTAAGGTTCTTTACGGTTAAATTCCGTGTGTTACTAGGTTACGTTCCAAGTGCAACTGTTATTTTTTTGGCAGTGAAATCTCCTCCAATAACCTTTGCAGGAATTGATGACTTTTACATCTAACTTTTAAGAATATTAGTCTTCATACAGGCAGCATAATACCGCTGTTATGTTTAAGTATATATATATACATCCTAAAGTACGTACCTTCTAAGAAAATCCCAAGCTTTTCGATGTTGGTAGCAATCTGATTGTGAAGATCCACCCCAATCCATACCGGACATATGAAAGTGCATACAACTACAGAAGCACAGCTTCCAAAGACTATTGTCGATAGCCTCTCAAATCCCATTTCTATCACCTCTTCATCCCGATAACCAGACACCGAAATCAAGCAGAATGTCAATATGAATATCAACATCCCATAATCATACCTCGCCTTAATTTGGGGAATGAATCTGAGGAATGTCACTATTCCAGCTGCAAAGAAATTACAATATGATATATTTAATAAGTTGATTTACATAATTAGTAAGATAATTAATTTTCTAACTCTTGTTTCTGATAGTATTATATAATTACCTATTATAAAAACAAAGAGAGCAACTAGTATAGGCTCCCCTGTTTCTCCAGAAAGTGTTGCTAAGCGATGAGCCCCAATGCCAAGAGCACCAGCTGTTAAAGTTGCCAACATTCTATTCAAACCTCTTCCTAGTGTTGCTCCTTAAATTGTTTAAATAGCATAATTAGCAAATATTAGAAATTAGAAGCAAATAAATTCATTAAATTTTGAGAGCTTACAGAAGTTGCTTACCAACAGAAAATTCAAACACAACCACAACAGTTAAAATAGCCCACATTGCAGCAAGACCAAAACCTTCATAGAGTGGTTTAAAATAGTAGAAGAGTGACACCAAAGTGAGAGCTAGTCCCACTTTAAAAGAATGAATAATCTTTCTTGGGTCATCCTTTCCTAGTTCCTTCAGCCTCAAGGCCAATCCAACTATTATTTTTCCCCTTTGTCTTTTGGGCAAGGCTGGGGATTCTTTAGCATTCTCATGATTTGAAGAGACCATATTTCAATATTTCTATGGAGGGGAAAAATACTAGGACGGGAGCTGCAGAAGAAGGAAGACGGTAAGCTAAGGAGCAAATTAATTAGATGGTGAGGATGCCTTGTGGAGTGAGTTCTGACAAAGCGAAGAAGTTTATTTATAAGTGAACCATGTTGGACGGTGACTTAAAATATACTTATCAAATCATATTTTAAAGCATCTATTGGGGGTCAAGTCTGTTAACTAAATTAGTGTGCTCCTCGTTTACATGAGTCTCTCTCATGTTGATGTTAAAAATATCGCTTGTATATAAAAAAAGTGGGAGAATTTGACATTTATTTTCGACATTTGGATTTGAAAGTTTATCCAAGTTGGCAACAATACTATATTTCTCTTTTTGCACTCAAGTTCGAACGCAAAACTTGAAAAAATGAATGTACGAAAATTGTTTCTCAAAAATGGAGATCGACTGTGTTTTTTTTTCTAAATGAAATTATGAACAAATTTTTCAACTCTGTCTCTGTCTGATGAAGCAAATTTTGGAGCATTACAATATACCTTAGCACAGTGCACGTGTCTGGCAACAAGAAAACCTGACGACTATATTTCTGTGCTTGAGACTTGAGAGGGCAAACGGTCAAACAAGGCTGGCTATGCATCTACGTGTTACAGGCTTACAGCATGCATGCCCATATCTTTAGATCCCCTGTGAATTAGCTAGCTAGGTTAGTTAGTTTTATTTTATTTTATTATTCGCAATGAATCGATATGCAGAAGCTTGTAAACTTTCTGCGATTGGTTTTCTGTACATTACTGATTGAAGCTGTTGACCACCGTCAGCGACAGGGTGATATACCTATAGTACCTTCCAATACATGCACTTACGTATATGTATAATTAAAAACATTATTCATTAGGAAATATTTAATTTCATGAAAAACATAAGATATTAATACAAACAAGTTTAATAAAAAAAAAGATCTGTTCAAAGAAGCTTAAAATGTGTGCGTTCTGAAAATAGTAGCAATATTGATCTCTACTTTGCAGCGGCACATATAAAACATAATTCCATAAATATGCTTTCTTCTTTTCTACTCTTCTTTATTTGGACAAACATTATATATGTTTTTCTAATTAACTAAAAGAAGAGGAGAAAGAGGGGTGTTCTGCTGGTACTATTCAAGAATAATAATAATAATAGTATTCTAGAATAAGAATTATGAAAAAGGTTCCAGGCACATGTTTACTTTGTCGTTCTTTATGTTTTTGTTCTTAAGCTTCCATTTTTCATTTGAGCGTACACTGTATTAAGCTAAAAAGGCGCACACACAAAAACACCGACTTCTCTATCATGTAATATATTTTTATGCATGGCCTTGTTCCATCTAAATTAGTACTCGACTTTCAACTTACTGGCCAGTGCACTAGTATTCTTTCATGTTAACTACTACTTGAAATTGTACCAGCCCCTTGTT
>JAOTRO020169609.1:2431-12528 GCA_028566515.2 Pyracantha coccinea | reverse complement strand
AATGAGAAAACTGGTCATGAAGTGGCGCTTGCTTAGTGTCAAGCCGATTTCTACAAGCTTGGCTATATAGACCATCTTCAAGGCAGACCATCGGATTATGAGTTTTCTTAGAAGGACTTCGAGACTTTTTCCATTTCTCCAGTGGATCTGCTTAATTTCTCATTTTAGGCTACCTTTGGTGGAGTAGTTGAGGGTCAGGCAGTCCAGGTAGAGGTGGCTGAGGATGAACTAATGAAAACTTTGGTTGCTAGGAGCAGTATGGCTGCTGAAAGCTTGGCAGTTGAAGAACCAGTGGTTGCACAAGTTGCCAAAAAGTAGTCTTTTTGTTTAGACCTAGGAATTTTCTTCTTTTCCTTTTTGTTCTACTTTATTTGAACTTCGCTAGCCTTTGAGCCGGTTCATCAATTTGCTAGAAATTTAATAAACAACTTTCTTTGTTTTGCTGCATCCTTCTGTTTCGCCATGTTTTTTGCAAAACTTTACCCTAAGACGGTCGGCTGGGTGAGCTACCTCAATGAAGCAGCTAATCTCAAGTCGTCACTTAGGTTTTACCTTTATCTTCGGGGCTTATAGAGCTTTACATGCAAGAGCAAAAAGTGCGAAATTTCTAACTTATAGAGTCGGCAGCCAAACTCGTTGCCTCCATAGAAAGTAAGTGAGTTCATGTAGCTACTGTAGTTATGAATCTCGGATTTGGATGGCTTTATGAGCTTTAGCCTTCCTGGGGTGTATTGCGAAATTTTTTAACCTATAGGGTCGGCGGCCGAACATATGCTTCTCGTAGAAAGTAGAGGAGTCTGCGTAACCACTATGGATGTATTTTAGCTTTCGAGTGGCTTCTTGAGCCTTGGCCTTCCCGGGGCATGTTGCGAAGTTTTTAACTTATAGAGCCATTGGCCGAACTCATGTTTCTCATAGGAAACAAAGGATGTCCATGTAGCTGTTATAGTTGTTCCTCGGCTTTGTCCCAACAAAACTTCAACCGTAGACCGTTGGCCGAAAACGCTACTTTTAAGTAAGTAGGCAAGTTTGTGTACTCATAGCAGGTGTAAGTCTCGGCTTACGGATTGTCTTGGGTCACCAGCCCTTGGGTCATCAACCGAGCGTCTTACTTACAGAAGCAGACGACATGTGTAAACATTTCAGGCATCGTCCCTGGCTATCGGAGGCATTTTAGGCTTTAGGTGTAGGCGATATCCTTCTGAACAGTAACTTGATTCCGCAGATTATTTAACTAATATTACAGCACTTTAAAACCAAGAACTATTGTGGCCAATTCTGGGAATCGTCCGGCTCAGGTAGTCGCTGTATTCAGGGGAAACTGAGCAGTCGTACCACCTATCCATGTCTGGATATTCTGAATCAGTTTACCTTCCCCATATTGGAGAGCTTACCCAGATGGGTGTCAGGGGAATTAGTTTACCTTATCATGCTGGAAAGTTTACTCGGATGGGTGTCGGGGAATTAGTTTACCCTCTCGTGCTGGATAGCTTACCCGGGTGGGTGTTAGGGAATTAGTTTACCTTTTCGCACTGGAAAGCTTGCCGCATGTTTGCAGAGCAAAGGGCACCTTCTGCTTGTCACAAGGTTTGTCAGTTTGTTTATGCATTTGGACCAGGCTTGTGAATAATTCCTTCAATCTTCATTGAAAATAGAGGCTTTTATTAACTTTGCTTGTAGGTAGTAATGGCATAACAACTGATAATTCTCGGCAAGCGAGGTCTTGTTCGTCAAGCTACTTGAGTCTTCAAACTTTTTTCTTCTTGAATAGGGTCCATGGAATTGTAGAAAGTCACATGTAGTAGTTTCTCAGGCTGTAGGCATTCCACTGCTTGTCGATTTCTTTGTCGCTTATAATGGTAAGGGTGTAACTGCCTTTTCTGCCCACTCCGCTGATTTTGTACGAACCTTTCTAGATATGAGCCATTTTTTTGGAGCCTTCCTATTGGACCATGTAAAGGCTTTTCTGAGGACTAAGTCTCATGGCTGGAACTGCCAGATTTTTGCCCTCTTGTTGTAGCTAGAAATGAGCTGCTGCTAATAGGTCGCAATACGGGTGATAACCTTTTTGCTCTATTCCTCTACCAGGTCTAAGTTGGTGACCATCTCCTTCTCATTTTACTCTAAATTTGGCAGTATGGTGTTGATACTTGGCACCACGAAGTTAGGAGGAATGATGGCCTTAGAGCCATATGGCAGGGAAAATGGAGTTTCATCGATTGCTCGTCTTTTAGTGGTACGATATGCCCATAGAACACCGGAGAGCTCGTCTGGCCACTTGCTCTTTTTGTCTGAGAGGGTATTCTTATGGTAGTTGAGGATGGTTTTGTTGGACACCTCGCCCTGCCCGTTGCCCTGCGGATACCGGGGCATGGACATGTGCTGCTTGATGTCATATTTTTTTGAAGAATTTTGCCAAGTCTTTGTCCATGAACTGCGAACCATTGTCGGTGATGATGCAGTATAGGATGCTGAAACAGCAGATGATGTTCTTCCATATTAAGCGCTCTATGTTCCTCTAGGTAGTTGGGGCCATAGGTTCAGCTTTGACCCACTTGGTAAAGTAGTCGGTCGCCACGATCATCATGCTTTTGTCCCTAGTGGCAGATGGCATTGGTCCTACCAAGTCGATTGCCTACTGCATGAATGGCCAATGGCTCATTTACGGGTGAAGTTGTTGGCAGGTTGTGCAGGCACGGGCTTGAAGCCCTGGTAGCTGTCGCACTTTTATACATACGCCTTGGCTTCTTGATGTACAATTGGCTAGTAATAGCCAGTGTTGAGAGGTATCCAGACCACCTTTGTACATACGCCTTGGCTTCTTAAGTGGTATCCAGATTGCTTTCCATAGACGTCTTCATCGATTGAGCTAAGAATCTTCAGTTGTCGGGAGGTGAGATGTAGCGAAGATGTGGCCCCGAGAAGGATCTACGAACGATGATGCCGTTCCACATGTAATAGCGTGCTGCCTTTATCTAGAGCTTCCTAGACTCCAGTCTGTATGCGAAGAGTGTTCCATTGATTATGTAGTCGATGATGGGATCTTGCCGACTCGAGGTTGTGCTGATCTGTGCCACCTCAACTGCTGGTTCCTCATCTATGCTTAGCTTTTCCAAGTACTTGAGCTGATGGTTTTGCGTGGAGCCTAGGCTTACTAGTGTGTCTGCGTGGCCATTAATAGCTTGTGAAACCCGAGTAAGTGTGTACGCCTCGAACGTCACTAGCTGTTATCGCACTTTCTCGAGGTATCAAACTTCCTTGAGGTTTGGTTGGTGATTTGCTGGGAATCAGAATAGATCGAGTGCTTCTTCACAACTAGGTCTTTCGCCAATCGAAGACCTACTAGTAGGGCTTCATACTCTGCTTTATTGTTTGACGCCTTGAAGCTTAAAGTGATTGCCTGCTCGAGCATTGAACCGTCCGGAGTATTGGGAACTAGGCATGCCCTCAATCCTTGGTGGTTGGATGATCCATCGACTTACAAATGCCAAGTCCAGAGTATTGGGAATTAGGCATGCCCCCAATCCTTGGTGGTTGGATGATCCATCGACTTACAAATGCCAAAACTCTCCATCAGGTGGGGCTAGTATGGCTATGGCGTGTTCGGCTACCTCCAGGGCGTTTTTGGGTTGTGTTGCTACATTCTTCAAGCTTGGGGTGAATTCTGCTATGAAGTCTACCAACACTTAGGCTTTTATTGCTGTGCATGGTTGGTTTGCTAGGCCGAATTGGCTGAGTTCCAACGCCCATTTCATCACTAGTTGAGAAGCGTCTGGACTATGCAAAATTGATCACAGTGGGTATTGGGTTATGAAAATGACTAGATGCCCTTGAAAGTAGGGTTTGAGCTTCCAAACTGTAACAACTAGAGCCAAAATTAGCTTTTCAATCTTCGAGTATCTGGTTTCCGCATCGAGGAGAGCTTTGGATGTATAGAATACAAGCAGTTGGGCCCCCAGCTCTTCTTGTATAAGGGCAGAGCTTACTGCTACTTCTGATACGATGTACAGGTTCTCCACTGTTTCCAACTTGGATAGTAGTGGAGGTGATGTCAAGTACACCTGTAAATGGGTCGATTTTATTGGGTTTGGGTTCAGTTCAATCTGACCCGTTAAGTTAACGAGTCATCCAAATCCAACCCGTTAAGCTAACGGGTCACACGAACCCGACCTGTTAAGCTAACGGGTTACCCTGTTTCACCCCTTAACAATTATTATTATTATTTTGCATAGAGTTTATTTTTTGCTGTTAAGACTTTACTAAAATTACTAAAACATCCTCAACTAATGGGTTGACCCAAAGTGACCTGTTAGTTAACAAGTTGTTAACGGGTTCACCCGTTAGCGACCCGACCCGTTAAGCATCCATCCAAGTACTAATATTAACAGGTCGGGTCGGGTCCAAAATGCAGGTCTAATGTCAGGTACTGCTTCAGGTCTTGAAATATTTTCCCGCACTCATCATCTCACTTGTCCTTTTGCGTCTTTTTGATTGCCTTGAAAAAAAGCTTGCATTAGTTGGTGGATCACAAGAGGAAATGATTGAGTGTGGCTGCTCATATGGTTAGACTTTGGATCTTATTCAGAGTCGTGGAAGATTTCATGTCCAGGATCGCTCTGATCTGCCTTGGATGAGCCTTGATTCCTCGTTGGGTTACAAGGTACCCTAAGAATTAGCCTGAGGAGACACCAAAAGTGCACTTGGCTGGGTTGAGCTTCATATTGTACTCTCAGAGCATGTCAAAAGTCTATGCCAAGTTTCGAATGTGGTCTTGATAGGAGCATATTTGTGCCACTTTGTTAGCCTATTTCCTTGCATTTACTCAGCTAGATCTATTTATTAGAGTGATTTAAGCTATTTTCGTGTGTTTGTAGGTCCAAATGGCAAAAGTGACAGAAAATGGCATTTTGGAGCAATTTGGAGCAGTTTTGGACTTGGATTGGATAGCTTGCGTGGAGAGCAAGTTTGATGGAGGTTTTTGGTGTTCTAATGAGGCTAGGAATGTGCAAAAATCTGGATGAATTAAATTAAGGCTTGGAAGACAAGGAATCAGCTGAAAAGAAGGAAACCTCAACCAACCTTATCTTAACCAACCTTATCCAAACTAACCTTATCTTATCTTATCCAGTCCTGTTTTATCTTAACCTTATCTTATCTTACTTTATCCTATCCTATTTTATCCAAATCTTATCTTAAATTATTCCCAGCTGCAAAAGGAAACATTATCCTATTCTAAATACTTCCCGTCTGATTTTAGGAATCCTAAACCAATTCAAACCACCCTATCCCTTTCCCCCTAGAATTCTGCCGCGCCTTATTCCTTGTCTTCTAAGGGTTGGTGTCGTGAGTGTGCCTATATATACACATATCTATGCTGTAGTTTTGGGGATAGTTTTAGAGAAAAAAAAGAGGGTGTGTCGCAGGTTTATGAGAGTTCTTAGAGACTTGTGCCGTGCTTGCAAGGAGAAAAAGGACTTGTGCCGTGATCATGCATCCAAGGATTATGCCGACTCTGCCATTAGAGTGCTGGAGCGTTTCTGGGTTCTTTCTATCCTTAGTTTTAGTTCAATGTTTAAATTAGATTGGTTTCATTTAATTGCAAACATGAGGAACTAATTTCTTTTTAGCTAGAGGTGAATTGAAAGCCATGAACATATGTTTTATATGAATTGATTACATCTAGTTATTGTTTCATAAATTGTGAATGCAATTTACTTATCTGTTTTATTGAGAACTTATTCTTGTGTGTTGATTAAGGATGCATACTTAGTTTGCATGCAGGGATTTGATGCTAGAATATAAGGGAATTTCACCTAATAGTTATGAACTTATATTTACAAGTAGTAAAAGTCACTAGTCATGATTGTGTTAAGTAAATTCCTGACAGGAGTATCATGCAATTCATAGTTACGAATGTCTTGTCAATGCTTATGATTTTCATAGAACTTAATGATCTTTGATATGTATCTCTATAATGCAGTTCATATAGGGAACTTGATAAGAATAATTTGGTTGCGTCGATGAGTCCAATTCAATGAAATTAGGAAAATCTAAGAGTTAATTTGTGCTTCTCACGATTAATTCGGAGCATTGTCATTCATGATTTATAGGAAGAATAACTGAAAATCGATTTGTATACATATGTGTCATGTGTGGAAAAGGACCCTCTAGCTAGCCTCTCACCCTTTAATTCACCCTAATTTCGTCCAAAATTAGTTTGTTTCTGCAACTTATCTAGTTTTTAGTTAAATTCGTCAAAACAAAACCCCATTTGATTGTGTTATGTTTACTTATTTAGAACTAGATTAAATATGTTCCTCTTTAATGTTTTGAGTTAAGTTAGTCAATTTTCATCCAAATCACCCTTTAGTTTCTGTTTTGAGTCGATTTAACTTAGTTTTGGGTTATTTGAGTCAGTTTAGCTTGTTTTGAGTTGTTTGAGTCTAGTTTTGTGTTTTTAAGTCTAATTTGTATAGATTAGCATCTCTAACTAATCTCCAGCCTAGAACGATCCCTACTTACTCACACTACAATTGCATAATATATAGGGTTTAATTTGTGTGTTAGTTTTTACCACATCATTAAACACCAAAAGAATTTAAATGACTTAGCATGTACAGAGAACAAAATAAACATACAAAAGATTAACTTTAAATTAAATGAAATACGTAGGTAGAGTTTGACTCTTAAACTCATGAAAACAACCACGACTGGCAGTAAAAACGCCTCTGTTGACAAAGAAAAAGCTTCACCAACGTCTACCCACAACATAACCGTGAGTTCTTCTTTTCTGTGGATCAAAGAAATCGCAAGTAAAAATTTAAATTTTTACAACATCAAAGGAACAAACACCAAAAAAAATTTACACTAATAATAATAAAAGGTGAAAATTAACCTTATATTCTGAATCTACACATCGCATTTGTATGCAACCTTCTGATTAATCTGTTTTGGTTCCAGCCGCTGAATCGCACTTATACGACCGGCAACATATTATAATTTAAAACATAAATATAGCCACATTGTTAAAAGCTACTTTAGAAAATAAATGCAAATGCCTTTTAATGGATTTATATGCACAGACGTGTTAACAATACCTGTAAGGATGTCAACCCTGTTCAAGCGAGGGTAGAGTGTCTTGTAATCTTGTAGAAAGAACCGATGGTGAGGGATGGGTGGAAACAGGCTGGCCAGTTTCTTGAATTTTGTTTTCGCATTAAACAAAACTTGAGTTTCATGCGATACTACTCTGTATTGTCCCCTGATTCTAATGGTACGTGACACGCGTGACCCTGATATCCTCCAAATACCAAGGTAGGCACGTGTTGGCCGACACCCAAAGATGAGGAAGCCATATTAGAATGCATGAGAACTAGAAAGAAATAACTAACATAAATAAAACTTGTAATTTTAACTATAATGAATGTGCAATTGTGGAACATGTTCAAAGCATACAACTAATCCAAGACACTAAAAAGGAATAATATAAAATTGAATGAAGAAGGGATGGGTCCTACACCGAGAGGACTCGAAGATGCCGATGCAGGAGTGCCTTGACGCCGGGATTGTATGCCTCGATTCTAAGTCCTGAGGGGACTCAAAACAAAATATGAGTGGACCAAGTTGATATATAAGTAGCAATAAAACAGTTATTCCTCAACGTACTAACCCCCAGTTTGGAAAACTCATATAGCATAATAAGTAATAGGTTTTCGAAAACCCTAGCATGCCATCAAACCTTTCATAAAACATATATCATATATAGTGTGCTTAGTAGTGGTATCAAAATCACCCGAAAGGCAGTATCATTCACCCGTAGGCCCTACATCACCCGACCGAAGCCATATAGTGATATCATTCGTGAATATCTCAATAAGCATAAATCAAGTGAAGCATGATATTTCATAAAGCGTAAAACCAATTTACTTATAAACGTTTCATAAAACGTAGCCATTAAATCATACTTTTCATGTATGCATTTCTAATACTAAAATCATGCATTTTAGAAGGGGTCCACTCACCTTACTCTGTCGTCGAAGAGCCATGCGAATTAAAAAAAAAGACAGAAACGCCACTAACAAAAGCACCTAAGCACATAAAGGGACCTATTAATAAAACTATACTATAACGATTGAATTTGGGAAAACGGATGTCGGAATCGGATTCAAGATGTCAAAATTAGTCTAGGAGGGGTCCCGGCCAAAGCCCGAAAAAAAGTTAACTGCTGACTCAACCAAGCCGAGCCGAGCCAAGTCAAGCCACCATAGCTCATAGGAAACCGGAAGGTTGGGCAAATTTCAAAGCTTCGTAACTTCATTGTTTCTCAACCAAATTCGACCCATAAATATATCAAAATGAAGATAGGAAAATGTAGAACAAGATTGTACCTATTTGGAAGCCCAATGGTTTCCAGAGATAGCCAGAAAATGAACTGAAAGATGACTGGTCCGTAAGAAAACTGGGGAACTCGCCGAAAGCTGAGTAAACTTTAAACGTTCATAATTTCTTCAATACTCAACGAAATTGAGTGATTCAAAAACGAAAATCATAGTTCTCGACAAGACGAAGAGAATGGTTCCTTGAAAGATGGCTAAATCACTGTGGTTTGGTCGGAAAATGCCTCGAAAGTGGCAGTGCTCTTCTGAAAACTGGAAAAAAGCTATCCATGTTATTTCTACGTTTAACACGTGTGTACAACTTAAAACAAGCTTTGATCTAACCTTAAAATACATCCCAAGGGTTTCTAGAAGCTTACCTAAGTCGGAAAATCCTCAAAGTACGTCGAAACTCGCCGGAGGAGACAATGAACAGTGACCCCGACACTGTTGGGGTTCCACAACGTTTGACCTGGTGTCTTCGAGGTTTCTAAGTCCAGGTGATGGTGGTTTGCAGTTGTTGTGGTGGTGTGAGTAAAACTCAGGGAAGAGAGGGAGAGTTTACAGAGAATGCACGAAGAGAGAGTTAGAGAGAGTGAGGGAAAGTGATGGGGGAGAGAAAGAGTGTTATAAAATCAGAAAAAGGGGGAGGGGGTCAAGGGTAGGAAGGGATAAGGGGACCAAATCCCCAAGTGGGTCCCATAAGGCACACTAAATAAGACCCATAAAGCAACCATTTTAAAAATATCTTCCCACCAAGTGAAATTACAGAATTGCCCTCCATTCCAAAATCCGTAAAATTATTCGGGATGGGTTGTTACAGTACAAAAATCAATGATTTCATAGCATCCACAAGCTTCAATCTTTGTAACCATAACATAATACTCAACATCTGATGTAGACGCCTCAACGACATGTTGCTTCACAATTCATCATGCCAAAATAGAGAAGGAAAAAAGTTACAAAAGTAATTAAAAAATAAATCAAAATATAGATTATATAGTCAATAACACAAAGAACGACACACTTATCAAATTGTTAGCATGAGGAAACAGAATCATTGAAAATAGTTAAATTATTTTAACGAACGCTTAAAAAGAAATGCATGAATGCAAAAAAAATTTAAGAGAAAAAATGTAATACCATGAAAAAAAGGTAAGAAACTAAAAATTTTATAAAAAAAGGTAAGAAAACACTTATCTGTTTATTTTGTGTAACACAACATGCTTAGATTTTATTCCCCAACATCTAAAAAAGTAGGGGTAGAAAAATACTTTCTGCCTAGTTAATTATTACTATTACCATCCTTGATTAAAATAATGAATCAATGATTTCTCACCATTTCATCAACTAATATACAGTGCAAAGCTGTATATTTTTGAACAGTTTCTGGGATTGTCGATTTCCATATCCTGCATATCCGGATTTTGATTTTTTCTACTTTGTGTATGGTTTTAACTGATCAATAGGAGTTGGCTGTGTGTTTTCCATTTATCCTACAACAATAAAATTTCCATAATACGCAAAAAATTTATCGAAAACCATGAAAAAAAAAACACCGAAAAAAAACCGCAAATCATTTGTGATTTATCCATCCATGTTTTACAAGGAAGAAATTAACAGCTTAATTAATACCAGCATCTATAACAATGAGAATAGAGAACCTATAAAGTTAGAATTCAAATAAAATAAAATAAAATAAAATCTAATACCTATGAAGTC
>JAOTRO020169601.1:0-12528 GCA_028566515.2 Pyracantha coccinea | reverse complement strand
AAGATATTTTTTGAATCATGATGTGCTATGTGCGACTTACAATTTTAAATGTATTATTATGAGCGTGCAAAAGAGGTATATATTAGCCTTCATGCACGGGCTCATATGCGTGCGGAAGATATTTTTTGAATCATGATGTGCTATGTGCGACTTACAATTTTAAATGTATTATTATGAGCGTGCAAAAGACCTTTTTTATAACCGGTGAGCGCATGCAGAATGCATTTTTTGAATCACGATGTGCTACGCGCGACTTACATGTTTTAAATGTATTATTATGCACGTGCGAAAGACCTTTTTTATGACAGGCACCATACGCCTCTTAAGATATTTTGAACGTGTTTAAAAATAGAGAAAATAATATTTAATAAAAAAACTGATTGAATTGTTGTAGGTATAATTTACTGAACAATAATGGAGGCCATAGAGAGAGAGAAAGGTGCAACAATAGTAGAGAGATAACCTTTCCCTTGTGGGTGTGTTCTATTCCACCTCATTGTGCCTTTATTTATAGTAGTAGGATGAGTAAAAACCTTTCCCTTTAGGATTGCAACATTTAATAGATAATGACACACCCTGACCTAAATCAAGGCGTGATGGCCGTCACGTGAGGGTGACGTAGTCATCTGCGTAGTGCGGAAATGATAGTGATACGAAAATATGGGTAATTAAAAAAAAACCAAGTTATTTAATTTACACTAGATAAATATATAAGTGTGAGTGAAGGTGGTTAAAATGTAGATACACATATTCAAAGCATAGGTAACTTAGATGCAGTCCAACAAGCTAAATATTAATTATATGAGACATGAAAGAAATTCCTACTTTAATTGAAGTTTGTCAGAACCGCCGTAGAATCCTCGTAAGCCACCAACACTAACGTCTAGCTAGAACTTGGAGGGGCGCAAAACAAAAAACATGAGTGGGCAAAAACAAAGCTTTTGAAAACGCTATTCTCTTTCTAAACATACTAACCCCTCACCGTAAAACCTGTATAATTTTCGCATAAAATAATAATACATATGTATAAAAGAATCTTGTTCAAAAGCAATGTAAATCGAAGTATATGCCATGCCAAGTATCTTAACAGTAAATATGTAAGTTAGGTGATAAAATCAATATAAAAATGATATGCCAGCCGGAGTCACCTAATGTGACTTGTACGGCTGAACCTATAGCTCATCCATCAATCTAGCCGGAGTCACCTAATGTGACCTGTATGGCTCTAAACCTGCACACGAGTCGGAACCACCTAATGTGGTCTGTACGACAAGACTAGGTGTAAATAAGTACGCTCAAGTGCTACGATCACGTGAAGATTGTGCAAATAATCGCGGGTCACCTACGAGTCGGAACCACCTAATGTGATCTGTACAACAGGACTATGCACCAAACTTGGATCCAAGGTGAGCGTGCGGTGCAGGAAGTGAACATCATGTGAAGGACTGTGCCCTGGCCACAGGCGGGAGCACTAACACCGGGGTGCAGGGTAATGAGCTCTACGTGCATCAACTCATAACCAATTGTCATGCCATCATACCATCAATATGTACTCAACTGAACTTACCTGGCCTCCGCAGCATCATGCAATATTATGCAAAGCTATACTAATGCATATGCTAATATGTAAAGAAAATGTGACATGGCATCTTAAATGAAATTTCATTTAAAACAGTTTCTGGGAAACATATATATATATAGAAACCAAATGCCCACTCATTGGTATGGAGCAGGGTCGTAACCCCCATGTCTCGCTTAACTACGCTCGTTCTCCGGAAACGTCTCACCTATATGTGAAACAATTAATTCAACGTTAATTTTTAAGCATGACTCAACACCACAAGCATCCCCATATTCAACTAGGGTGTTTGAATATACCACGTGGCCTATTCAACACCACGAGCATCCCCATATTTTTAGAATAATTTTTGGACTTAATCTAGCTTAAGTATAAAGCCTAAATTAAAACTAAGTGAACTTAGTCCAATTTAAGTACGAGGCCTAAACCAAAACAAAATGGCTTAGGTCCAAATTAAAAAGGACTTAAAAGTTGCGCTGGCCTAACAGACTCTCTTCTCTCTTTTTTTTTTTTGCCCTTTACGAAATGGGCTTGGGTTTGGGCTGACCACACAACCCAAGAAATTGGGTTTTGGACCTGGGCTCGAATTTACAAGGCTAAAAGAGTGGGCTCCTAATTGGGCTATAGTCAAATGGGCCCAAAAATAAGTTATGGCCCGCCGGAAAATTAAAGAAGAACGCCGGATTTGGGTGTTCGCCAGAAACATTTCTCCAGCTCCGATCCGGGGTCAAAGCTTAACCTAAAACCTTCATTCAAAAGCCGAACTGATGATCAAAGAGTAAGGATTCGAGCCTTACCAAGATGGAGTGATGTTGCCGTCGAGATCGGCAGGAAAAATCCCTAAAACTCAGGGTCACTCGCCGGTAAATTTAAGAAATGTATTTTCCCCAAGAATTCTGCATCCACAACATTCCAAAAATGTCTCAAGACACCCTTATGTAACCTAGCTTTATTTTATAACGGTCTAAGGTGCTTACCTTAGTCGAAGGGTTCAAGATCTCGCCGGAGTTATCACACGGAAACTACACAATATTAAAGGGTGAGGAAGGGTGAGTATGGGATGCGAGGGAGAAAAGGAGAAGTCTTGATAGTTGCCGTGTGTACAAATATGTACGTGCGTGCGTGTTGTGTCCCGAGAAAGGAAGAGGTGCGGGAGAGTGTGAGGAAGAAAGGGAATAATAAGGCCCTTGATTGGGCCCATAGAGTTTAAGCCCTAAAAATATGGGTCCAAAGAAGAAATAAACCAATCCAAAAATAGAATTTAGCCCATTCTCATGCTTAATTCATGTTGATGTGCTCGTGACGTCGAGCACCATTTAATTTTACGAGCGAGAAAATAATTTAAAACTATATATGTCCATCCACGTCACTAAACCACGAGGATATTCTCGTCACTTTACATACTCGGGGAGAAATATATTCAATAATTTGGGGACGGGTCGTCACACTTATGTGCTTAAACCAGGTTGTTGAATTGATTTATATATCGTGATTTAAGCCTTTGTTGTTGAATTGGCTTCTTCTTTGCTTGATATAAATGCCTATATACGAGGATGATCGTATTGTTTAGTTTTCAAATTTTTGAATTGGCTTCTTCTGTGCTTCATTTGTGCAGTATGGAGACTTTTGTGACAAACTGGTTGATCACGTATTTGTTATAAGTTTATGTACATGAGGATGAATGTATCCTTTAATTTTTAAATTTACACAACAAGTTTTCGGCCCGCAGCACCGCGTGGGATAAATTCTTATTTTCATCTAAAAAGCTTATCAACGCTCCGATTTCATCTGGCTTTTCAGCAATTTAGATATAGGGCACGTGGCTGGACAAAAGTTGGCTAAGGCTCGACTAAAACTAGATGTTAGCAGCACTCGCCCTGGACCGCAGTTACAATTGGATACTCAGCGAGAGGCTCCAACTTTGACTGAACATCAATCGGAAATATCTTAGGACTTTCCACGGTCCCATCGATGTTTATTATAGGAATGAAAGGAAGGAAGCTTTTGAGAAAAGGGATATTTAATTTATTTATAAAAATAGAAATTAATTGTAGAATTCACATTACATCGAATTTTAACAATTTGAATTGTTTATTTTTCAAGTTTCACCTTATAGATCATGCTTGCAAAATATTAGCCAAATCAGAAATATTTAAGACATCTAATTGGGTTCAAACAAATTAACGATTACTTTGTTATATAAGAAACAATGAAATTTTATCTTGATAATTAAATAGGCAAATGATTTTGGATTAAATTGAATTTTTGCAAGGATGATCTATGAATCAAGACTTACAAACTAAATAGTTCGGATCGTTGAAGTTCGGTGTAAAGTGAATCCCACACCTAGTCCCAATTTTTGGAAAAAAATGGGAATCCCTTTGCATAAAATGTCTATCTAAACTACATATTAATAGAACCCTCTTTGTCAACCAAAAGAGGGTGAAAAAGATTATTTAGTCTTCTATCACAACAAAAAGTTAAGGGCAGAAATGTATATTTACAAAACAAAATTTTATCATTTTTTGCTTAAGTATCATCTACATGTGATTTTAACATCTCTAATTTTAATTTAAAAAAAAATTAACTTCTCTCTCTCCCCTCACTTCCACTTTCTCTCTCAGAGCATCTTCAATGGGATTCCTTATTTAGGGACTTCAACCACCACTTTTGAGGACTTATTTAGGGATTTGAATGGAATCTTTATGTCCCTAAATGAATATTGCCTCCAATGGAAGAGTTCTTATATTAGAGTCCCTAAATTTGAAGTTTTATGATTTTATGTGATTAGGTACAAATTTTTTGTTTGTGTTAACTAATTTTAATTAATTTAACATTAGGTTGTCGTAAAATATTTTTGCTAACATTTGAACCATATTTTTTTTTTCAAATTTTGACACTTTTTTTTCTTCAACAAAACGTAACTAAAATGACTCCATTATTAAACTAATTTATTAGAAAAAAAAATGCAACAATTAAATAGTTCAAATAAATACATTAGCTTATATTAATCAAAAGAAATATATTAATTCAATTGCCTAATGAAAAAATGTTAACTTAATTTGGCAACCATCGAAAAGAGAAAAACCATTTGGAAGCAGCCCAAATGAGTATGGCGCTGAATCTGGCCAGAAAAGAAGACGAGAAAAGCTGCGGAATCATTCACTTGATATGTTTAAAAATCAGTAAAAACATAAAATAGAAGCTGCTGTGTAAAAATCATACATGGGTGCGATTGTTTCTCACTTAAAATTAACAATGGGCTCACTTTTTGAGTTTTTATATACAGTCATCACATTTGTTGATTTTTTTGATGTAATGGTGAGTTTTTGTGTGTTGAAATACTTTGAGGACTTCTATTCTAATTTATTGGAAGCTTATTGTTCTTTTATTTATAGACTATACGGTTGTAGGGACTCCATTTAGGATCTCTATCTCTTCCTCTCTCATTCAATTTTAAAAACAAAAACAAAATATTTCACACACTTTATGTGTAGACATATTCTAGTGTGTGTGTGTGTATATATAATATCTGACATTTTTTTTTTTGAGATGGTCTAAGTGCTAATCGGTGACATCCAAACGCATGCCTGGGAGTTCGTTCGTGGCTCATGTGCCACGCCCTTCAATTCGTTCGTTTTTAAGTAAATAAATAAAAGTGACAAAATAGGTCAGCAAAGCAAATCATTTTGATGTGTGACGTTGGTGGTGCCGCATGGGCAATGGCTTTGGTCGACTTTGGATGTCGGCATAGAAAAGCAAGCAGGGGAAAAACAAAAATGTTCCAATCGAATCAACTATACAAAGTTTGTTGGGTATTGTCTTCTTTTTACTTCAATGTCCAATTTTTCTAACACCTACACTAACAATCGTGCAAATAAATATTTTGAACAGATTCCATTGTCGGACAAAAAGATATTTGCACTGCAGTTACAATTTCTTTACGGTCATAGAAAGTGCGTAGGCTAAATAAAGAGGGTTAGAGCTGATTTGTGAAATGCTTTTGTACGAAACACTTTTCTGCTCATACGCTTATGCTTGGATTGTAGACATGCAGAATATTTTTGTAAAAAATATGATGGCCTTTTTTTTTTCTTTAATAGAAATGATAATCCATTATCATAAACAAGGGTACATAAAAAGGTCCAATTACAAAGTTAAGCATAATATAAAATATATGTACCAACCAAGCAACAAAATGAAGCCCCATCTAAGAATTTAGGTCCAAAACAGAAGAATAAACTCTAGGACCCTACTATTCCTATGTCACAAGAACCGTTGTCGCCATCAGCAACCAAGAAAGAGGCAAAGAACAAGCCTCGACAAGAGATCTATAGACAATGGGGTTAGAGCTTTGTACTCAAGCCAACCCGCATCATTCTCTATCAATTAGAGAAATGGTCGAAAGTGGAACCACTGTAGACTCGATGTCCACAAATGTGGTGGTAAGGGTGTGGATGAGCACTAGCTGCAATTTGAGGCAGAGAGGAAGCAGAAATAGAAAAATATAGGGCATGAGGTTTGAGAGGTGAAAGAAGGGAAAGAGGCAAAACATGTGGTTGGGAGAAGAAGAAGATGGGGTGAGTATGGCAAGGCTGGATGAAAAAGGTGGAGGAAGAACATAAACAAGAAAAAACACCACAAAATGGGCACGTCATACAAATATGAGATGCTCTCCCATAATAATCGAGACAAGAGCTAAGAAATTTTAAATCAAACGAGTCGCCATCGACCCTAACAAATGTTAGGCCAACGACAAGGGGAGCTTTAGTTTTGGGTTTTGTGTCAGGCAGAAGGAACGAGGTCTGAGAAGGGGTGAAAATCTTTTTCCAATGACTTCTCTATCTCGAGTTATATATTAGTTAAAGTGTAAATAGTAGTTTGTTGTCCCATATTGGTGAAGTGCATATGTAATACCAATTGTTAACTCCTATATATACTCCACTTTAGAGATGAATGAATATATAAGAAATTCCCAAATATTGTTATATATATTTTTGGTATTTACCATGTTTAGTTTAATATGGCATCAGAGCAGTTCGCTCTTGGTGACCTGTGTGCTTTAATTTTGTGCCCACCTTTGTCGTGATTTCCTTCGTTAAAAAAAGGTGAATAGTGCCGCACTACAGTACAACGCTTGCTACATTGCACGAACAATGTCTGCTATAATGTTCATGAATAGTGATCTGCTACAGTGCATGAACAGTGATCTGCTACAATGTTCTAGTAAATTGTTTTCATTCCGCTGCGTATCTTTTGTGCCTTTATTGTTCGTGATTTAGTTCAATGGCTCAATATAATCATAGTGTTGTTATGCATCTTGGTGGAACAAATATATGGATAATTGACACTGGGGCCACTGATCATGTGACTAGTGACCTTAGAGTGTTTGATGAGTTATGTGACTATGTTCGTGATCCGTATATTACTAGTGCAGATGGAGCACCTTCCCCTGTAAAGGGTGAAGGCATTATCTCTCTTACTCCGATCTTATTATTGGTTCATGCTTTACTTGTTCCTGATGTTAAGTGCAATCTTTTGTGGGCATGAAAACTACTTGATACCTTATATTGTTTTGGTCACTTCTAACCTACATATTGTTATTTTCAAGACATTCAAACTCAGAAAATAATTGATCATGGTAAAAGAATAAGGGGTTTGTACATCTTGAATATGAAGAATATTGTTGTTTCCGGTTCAAATAATCACCAAGTTTTAAGTACTAAAGTGGATGACAGACATCAAACTTGGTTATGGCATCGATGATTGGGACATCCATCATTCAGTTATATGAAGCATCTATTTCCTTCTTTGTTTCGCACTTGTAGTGATTCAAAGTTTAAGTGTGAAACATGTGTCATAGCTAAGAGTCATTGTGCTTCCTTTCCCATAAGTGATTCTAAAGCTACTTTGCCATTTGATTTAATACTTTCTGATGTGTGGGGTCCAGCGAAGGTTACTTCTAATGGATTTCGTTGGTTTGTTACTTTTATTGATGATTGTACTCGATTAACTTGAGTGTTTTTGATGAAGAATAAAAGTGATGTTCCTTTGCTTCTTCAAGAATTTTGTGCAATGGTGTCTACTCAGTTTCAGACCAAAGTTAAGGTCTTCAGGTCTAATAACGGAGGAGAATATGTGAATCACACCTTGGCATGCTTTTTTCGTGCTCAGGGTATTATTCACCAGACGACTACTCCGTTTACACCCCAACAAAATGGTGTGTCCGAACGGAAGAATCGTCAAATAATGGAGGTTGCTCGCTCCTTGATGTTGGATAAATGTGTTCCTAATCATTTGTGGGGTCATGCTGTTTTGGCTGCTGTGCATTTGATAAATCGTGTTCCAAGTAGGGTTCTTGAATTTTAGACACCGCTTGATGTGCTACAAAAACATGTTTATCTTGTTTCTGTATCAAAACTTCATCCGAAGGTGTTTGGGTGTATTGCGTATATGCATGTCTACTTTCATCAGTGCAGTAAACTTGATGCATGTGCTCTCCAATTTGTATTTATTAGGTATGCTAACAATCAAAAAAGCTATAAGTGCTATCATCCTCTGACTCAAAAAACTTATATCACCATGGATGTCACCTTTCACGAGGAAGTTTCATATTTTGTGAATCCCTATTCCGACTCTCCACTTCAGGGGGAGAGGGGAAGTGAAGTGCAGATTCGAAGAGATGGTATGGATGATGTGTTATAGGCAAAGTTGGGGACATAACCTATTATGTTACATGATACTGATCAGTTGGCTATAGATTGTGATCGATCACCTGTCATTCCCGAAACTATTTGTACTCACGACAGATTAAATGTGCCCAACGACTTGCATGTTAGTATTTCTAACGAATTACCTTCTAATGACCGGTTGCTTGCTTCTGGTATGTTTAACAAGTTGCCTGATGATGGTTCATCCATTGATGATTCTTCTAACAGTTTTTTTACAAGATGGTGACATACATAAGGTAAATTTTGACGATTCTTCTACTTATCAGTTGCCTCCACAAGCTAATCGTGGAAAACCTAAAGTACAATATGAGCCTGATATGCATGACAAAGCCAAATATCCTATCAACAATTATGTGTCTACTCATTGTTTGTCCAAACCATATGCATCTTACATATGTCAACTATCTAGTGTATCAATTCCAACAAAATTGCAAGATGCTTTGTTTGAGCCTATATGGGTTAATGCCATGAGAGTTGAGATGGAAGCCCTGGAAAAGAATTCTACCTGGGATTTGATTCCTTTACCAAAAAGGAAGAAAGATGTTGGATGTAGATGGGTGTTCACTATTAAGCACAAAGAAGATGGTTTTATTGACATGTATAAAGCCAGATTAGTTGCTAAGGGTTATACTTAAACCTATGGGGTGGATTACTGGGAGACTTTTGCTTCTGTTACCAAACTTAATATTGTGTGTGTTCTTTTGTCCTTAGCAGCAAACCAGGATTAGCCTCTATTGCAGTTTGATATTAAGAATGCTTTCCTTCATGGTGATCTCAAGGAGGAAGTTTATATGAATTTCCCACTTGGTATTGGACCATCTCCTGGAAAAGGTGTTGTATGTAGGTTGCGAAAGGCTTTGTATGGTTTGAAACAATCTCCTAGAGCGTGGTTTGAGAGGTTTACAAGTTCAATGAAGAAGTTTGGGTATGTCCAGAGTCATTCAGATCATACTTTATTTCTAAAGTGACAAAATGGTAAGCTAACTGCATTGATTATTTATGTTAATGACGTGATAGTGACTGATGATGATCAGAAGAAGATACAACGCCTTCAAAAGTACTTAGCTACTGAATTTGAGATGAAAGAATTGGGTGAATTGAAGTATTTTCTTGGAATCGAGGTTGCATGATCCAAGCATGGTATTTTTTTGTCTTAACGAAAGTATGTTTTTGTTTTGTTAGCTGAAACAAGTATGTTAGATTGCAAACCTGTTGATACTTCGATTGAGCAGAATCATCGTCTTGGCTTATTTTTGGAACAAGTTCCTACTCATAAGGAATGGTATCAGAGGCTTGTGGGGAGATTAATTTATTTGTCTCACATTAGCCCTGACATTGCTTATGCAGTTAGTGTGGTAAGCCAGTTTATGCACTCGCCTAGTGAAGCTCATATGGATGCAGTAATTTGCATTTTGAGGTACTTGAAGATGGCTCCTGGCAGAGGCTTGGTTTTCTCCAAGAATGGTCATTTGAATGTTGAAGGGTATACATATGCGGATTGGGCAGGTTCTATCACTGATCAGTGATCTACATCTGGATACTTTATGTTTGTGGGTGGTAATCTAGTTACTTGGAGAAGCAAGAAACAAAAAGTGGTGGCTAGGTCAAGTGCTGAAACTAAGTTTCGTGGTATGTCTCATGGTGTATGTGAGTTATTGTGGTTGAAAAAATTGTTGAGAGATCTTGGATTTAAACCCAAGGGTGCTATGAAACTCCATTGTGATAACAAGGCTGCTATTGAGATTGCTCATAATCCAGTGCAACATGATCGAACAAAACATGTGGAGATTGATCGACATTTCATCAAGGAAAATTTGGATGCTGGGATTATTATGTTTCCATATGTGGGATCTAAAGATCAACTTGCTGATGTACTTACTAAGTCTATGTCTAATAGTGTGTTTTCCAACTCGCTTGACAAGTTGGGCATGCGTGACATCTTTGCTCCAACTTGAGGGGAATTGTTGATAGTTATATATTAGTTAAAGTGTAAATAGTAGTCTGTTGTCCCACATTGATGAATTGCATATGTAATACCAATTGTAACTCCTATATATACTTCACTTTGGAGATTAATGTATATATAAGAAATTCCCAAATATTGTCATATATATTTTTGGTATTTACCATGTTTAGTTTAATATCAAATTCCTTAAAATACTTAACTTGTAATAATTAATACTAACTTAAGCCCAAAAATATTTCTCAAAAACTGCATGTTTACGATAATGTTCTCTTATGAGCTATCGGTATATCAATTATGAATTTATACCAAACTCTTGTTCCTAGAAATTTTTAGGTATGAGAGCATTTGTTTTGAAAACCTCAATCTTACGTTCCTCTTTTTACGATTTTCTTTTCTCAAGCATTTCCGGATTTGACTTGTTTTATTTATCTTGTGACGACCCGTCCCTACTTTTCACTGGAATTTCTTTTTCATTGATGTGTTTTGACGTTTTTACCTTTTTTAGACAAAAGTGGAATCTAACGTGGACGTGATTTCGACTTTCAGTTTCTTTTTTCTAGTGCCATAGTTATTTAGTACTCATCGTTGTGAACGTGTGAGCGTGAGTTAGGCTAGAATCGGGTCTGTAACGTGAAAGTTACGCTCCGATAAAGTACGTTAACCACGAGTATTTTTGTATATGTATGTACAAATTTATCAGTGTTTGAAACACTGTAATGAAACAGATTTTTGTACATTAAAAATTGTACAAAATCTGAAATTCAAAACCCTTTCCTCAAAAGTTGGATCCGGTCCCCTTTCTTCACACAAACTACCAATCAACTTTCCCCAAAAATCCTCCCCACCAATCAAGTCCTTTCTCCTTTTTTTTTTTTTGTTGTCCACCCACTGTGGTTCATTCTCCGGTGGCCTCACCACCCTCGAGTCCCCTCCATCTCGAAACCAAACCTGGCAGAGGTCCCTCCTCCTTTTTCTTTCCCTACACCGTGGAACCACCATTGTTCCTGAAGCTTTTCCGACGAGTTCTCACGGTTCAAGGCTTAGGTAAGCCTCGGGAAACCCTAAGAACCTTCATTTCATTCCTTTGGGTTGATATTAATCTCGTGTACATGTTTTGAACATAGCACAGAAAACTCGAGGGAGGGAGATTGCTCAATTTTCCAGCCTAGGAACTGTGACCATTTGGTCACTTTCAGCTCATTTTTCCGGCCAACCTCGACCTTCACTGGACTCCTAATAGGTATAGATTGTTCTCTATATTCCTAACTTCAAAATGGCTCTTGAATCACTGAGTTTGGTTAGCTATCGAGTTAGAAATCAACTCTGGAAGTTGGGAGGAAATTCCCAAATTTTTGGAGAAGTTTGACCGTGGCCATTTGTCCACTTTCAGACCCAATTTTTGGACAACACGGACCACAAATGAACTTTCAATAGGATCAGTTCAATACATTCCTAACTTCAAATTGGTTTTTGTAGCATTGAATTTGGTTGAGAATCGAGCTTGATATGAGCTTAGGAAGTTGGATAAAAAACTGCAAAAATTTCAGGAACTCGCGAGGAAGGCGAGTACGTGGGCGCGCGTGGACACGTGGGCTGGTGGGCGCGCGTGGACACGTGGGCTGGTAGGCGCGTGCGGCATGTGGAAGTGCGTTCAGCTTCCGATTGACCTTCTGTCAATTTGTGTGTGTCCGTGACGTCGAGTAGATCGTTTTCATATATTTGAACCCTACGTTTGAGCAAACTATGGAGGTCTTGTTTAAGTTTCCGTATATGTGTTGTTAAACTAAATTAATTAGTAATTTCACATATAGGTGAAACGTATCCCGAGGACGTACGGGGTCAAGTAAGGCTCGGAGACTTCTTTTCAACTGCGTATCTGTGAGTGGGCAGTTTGTTTTATATCTATACATAGTTATAGTTTCCATAAATGCGTATTTACTCCATTTTTACGCTTATATTGCCAAGTATCGCTATTGTGATATTAAATGTGACAAATGCTGCTATATGGTTGGGATATTACTGTCGTGACAGTCATACATAATTGTACATGCTCATCATTGCTGCACCCCGATGTTAGTACTCGCCCCAAGGCCAGAGCCAGTCCTTCACGTGTATGTTCACATCCGCACCGTTCGCTCTCCTTGTATCCAAGTTAGGTGCCAGTCCTATCGTGCAGATTGCATTAGGCGATTCCGACTCGTATATGACAGTGCTTTGGCACCAGCCTTCACATGATCGTAGTACTAAAGCGT
>JAOTRO020169591.1:0-12529 GCA_028566515.2 Pyracantha coccinea | reverse complement strand
TGGGGTTAGCACTCTGTAGCTTCATCTGTAAGTAGCAAATACCATTACCATATAATGCCAACCGAACTATTTGAAACACTGAAATTCGATATACCGAAAGTTTGGCACGGTAATAGTAATAGAATTTGTCAAACCAAAAATTTGGTTCGGTAATTGGTATTGGGGTTTTGGTAGGGTAACCGTACCTAACCCACCCCTATCTCTTAGTGGCCACAGTTTCTCTTTGGCAAGAAGAGTCTTCGTGGTTGTAATTGCTCTCTCAATTTGTTGAAGAGAATCTTTGTAGTGACTATGTCTTGCTACTCAAACTCGAATCTTTGAGCGATGTTAGTGTTTAGAGTTGATTAGCCTCCTTGTGAGTGTGGTAGTTTTGGTGTTTCTTGTGGTTTTGTGCGCATGAGAAAGAACTATATATGAGGAGGAAGATCAAGGAAGCTCGATGTTTGTAGAAGTGATAATTCATAGCCGTGCTTCTTTGCCGAAAATCCTAAAATCATCTAAGGGTGATGTGGTCTTTTTCTTGTGGTACCTTTACGAGTAGTTCTACAACATGCAAGTTTAGTCTTAGTGTCATCTTTCATGTTGGTTGGAAGTGGGTTCTACGTAGCTAAGGAACTATATTATCATATTCTTGATGAATTTTGAGAGATTATATTCATACATCCCAAATTACTTTTTTCACACCTTTTTAATTTTTTAAATATTTTTTACACACCACTAACACTTGATAAAAAAAAAAATTAAAAAATTGTAAAATTGTGGTGCTTCTTTTGGCATGTTTACCTCTTGGTTACATTTGCATGTCTACCTTATGTACATTATTAATTAATTGTTCGTAGTAAATTTTCTTTTGATCTAAAAGAAAAAGGTTAGTCTATGTGGCGTACACAAAAGCGCAAAAGTCAAGCGGTTAATAGATTCATTAACAGACTAGCTAAAAATAAGTTAATTTGTGCGTTTAAGGATCTTATGTTTGTTTTCTTTGTGTGGTGAAACTCGGTTTTAATTAGTTCCTAGTTAAGTATGTTTAAAGTAATAGCTCATACGTTCAATAATTTCCTCTCTTTTTTTTATTTTTTTTTTCCACAACACTTTTTTTTTTTTGAGAGAAAGACGATATTAGATATTCAATTTAAACAATGCAGAACAAGTGCAAACTGACAACAAACTGAGGATAGCGTGCATACTGGGCCTCAATAAAACCTTGCCGAAGTTTTCAACCTGGTCGAAGAAAAGAGCGTCCCGCATAAACAAGGACCTATCCTCAAATGTCAATACAAAGCAAATTACAAGGTATCCCTAAGAAAATCAGGGGAATTTTCCACCCACCAAACATGTAGCGTATATCCATTGCTATGTTATGGGCGTCAATCGTGCGGCAAAGCAAGCGACCATGGCTTCCATAGTCCTTTCCACATGCTGCAAAACCAACCTGAACCACCAGCTGAAAGCCTTTAAACAGGTGCACTCCACATAGAATCAAACTGACAGAACAAAGGCAAAATATGAAGTGAAATCTAACAAAAAAAGGCCACCACATGACTGGCCGCCTGAAAACCGGGAAAGTAGTGGCTCAAGAAAATGAGAGATAGCTAGTGAGGCAAACAACATCTCTACAAAAGCCCAATACATTATTCAAATCTGGTACAACTGGAAAACATGCACCCATAATATTATAATTATCTTGCTCCAACTCCGGACCCTCGCCGATCGACCCAGCCATCCCTGACTCCTCCGTTACAGTCGCCACCGCCCACGGTGGACAAACACCAAGCACACTATGAAACCCTCGATAGGAATAATAGGCTGCCACCCTTAGCTCCTCTGCAATAAACTTCAACGTGTGGCTAATACTACGAACCTGATAACCACAGTACCATACGCCGTAAGCAACTTCCTGTCGCGGCTCTCCTAGAGAAGCCTTGAAACTAGGGAACCCTAGAAAGCAATTAGGACCCTTTTGGCATAGAAAAAATAAAGAATTGAAAGAGGAGAAAGGCTCGGTGTAACACTCATTGTTGTAGCCATGGTGGATGTCTCCACCTCCAACAACATTCCTTTGCAGGGTCTGCGCGAACGCGCTAGGGAAGGAAAGTGAGCAGGGGGATGGATCTGGCACCATTTTCTTTGGCGCACACAGATTGGAGCCCAGGATAGGGTGCGAGTGGAATATGAGGGGGTGAGGTAGAGAGGAAAAGTGGGGACAAGCACAGGGAAGGAAGGAGACCAAGCTCACAAAATCGAAGACAAAACTGAAAAGGAAAAAACTGAAATTAGAGCAAGAGGGAAGAAGAGAGGGAGAGAGGAGGAGAAGAGAGAGGGGGAGAGGCTGCCACCAACCCCCAACCATAGCCAGAGGCCGACGGCTATGGGGTGACAGCTAGGGTTTTTTCTTTGCAGAGAGAGCTCGTCTTAAACCAGCTGCATCTCACTTTTAATTTCCTTGTTATTTTCCCACAACACTTTGTAACATTCTTTCAACGTATACACATGGTAAAGATCAAAGAAGGTTTACCTTCAACTTTGATACGTTCGTAATTTACAACAATCTTCTACATCCATCAAATTGTACAATCTCAAACTATACCTTCATACTAATTTAAAAAAATCACATTTAATCAACCATTACTATACGTAGCCCATGCACATAAATGCATGTTAAAATTCATAGCACCATCTTCATGTTGCCTTTTGATCTCTTAAAAAATCCAATCCTTCGCCGGCTGACATTCGTGTGACACGGTTGTAGAAATTTTCACCGGCAACCTTCTATGTTCCTTGAGTCCCAATTCAAATGGCTCAACAGGGAATTTCGAGAGAGAGTATCTTCATATGAAATTGAACCCTCTATGCGCTTGAATCGAACCCACGAAACAATATTTGGGTTCTTTATTGTGAAGGCTACATCCCAATTTTCCCCAAGTGATGTGTTTGAGACTTTAAGCTTGGACACAAAAAGTGATTCAATTCGAATTTTGGCGGATTTGGAATTATGGACGTGTACATTACCACACATAGCAATTTGAATGTCCCTAATGCAAGTAATAAAGCGTGGTGGACAAGTACTAATTTCGCAACGCAACATGACGTGATCGACTGGGATAGAACGGGGTTTGAACAGTTGTTTGAAATTGGGAGTAATGGCATTGTGGCTGAGGGGTGAGCTTTTGCAGTATTTTCCATGATTAGTTCTTGTTAAGGTTTTTGCAAGAGAGAGATATGGGAATGAAGAAATGGGTGAAAGAAAGTTAATTTAAAAGGGAGAAGATAAAACAGAATAACTACTAGAGTAAGTTCGACATAACCTGAATAACAACTAAAGAGAGATGAAAATGAAGAGACGCGCCATTTGAGGTAGTGGTTGTTATTACTTGAAATGTATTGCAAACTGACATTTGCTAAAAGAGAGTAATGAATAAATATTAGAATTTTATAACGAAAAAAATAACTACTAGAATTTCTAAGCTAAATGTGAATGTGTGAACAAGAAGTAGGAATCGTATTGGACGTAGAGGATTCTTTCCTTAATTATGTTGGTGTTATCCACACCTCCCTTTTTATCTGTCACACACCTCGTTTAATTTCCCGCCGTGAGATTGAATTAATGGAAAAATATCAAATGACAAAATTAATAAGGAGTGTGTGGGAGGTAAAATGAACTGTATGGATAGCACCACCCTTTGAGGGGAACCAAAACCTATATGATTTATATAAATAAGACAAAAAGCTAAAGGGAAATCAATCAAGCTAGACAACTGAGCCCTTTCTCCATCTCTCTTTTTTTTCTCTCTCTAAATATTATTTACGACAACAGGTTATAGGCACGGAGTGTATCTCTAAGCTTGAAGAGAGGAATCACTGACGTTGTGCTATGGAGTTTGGTCACGCCAACCAAGTAACCCTAAGCTCAATCTCGATTTCACATTTCTATAAGCCTTGATTGTATGAACACCATTGAGCATGCACCTGTTTACTTTTCGAAATTATATTGGTGTTACTTATTTCGAATCATGATATATATTGCTTAGGGTAAATATTAGTTTACTACCCTCAAGTTTCATGGTTTTTAACATTTGGTACATGAAATTTTTTTGGTCCCAGAGTCATACCTAAAGTATTAATTTTGGGACAGTCTCATCATCCATTAGTCAAATTGTTAACTCTGCCGTTAACTGATGATGTGGCGCCTATGTGGACAATGATTGGACGCCACGTGTCATTAAGGGGTCCACGTGGAAATTAAAAATTCAAAAAAAAAACTAAATATTAAAATTAAAAATAAAAAAAACTAAAAAACCAAAAAGACCCACCCACACCCAAATCCTTCTCTCTTCTCTCATCTCCACTGCGCCCACCCCAAACTCAGCCATGGCTTCTCCCTCCCCTCACAACTCCAAGAGATATCTTATAATTCGCTTAACCAAATGAAAATGCAAATCTGTTGGACTAGTCATGAATTGACATACCATATTCACTTAATGTGTTGTATCAGGTATGGAAAAAGTTAGGTACTGTAAATCACCTACCAAGCTTTTGTAGTGAGTTGGATCTGGCATTGGTGTACCTTTAGCAACAAGCAACTGAGTGTGAGGTTTGGATGGTGTAGAAGTAGGTTTACAGTGTTCCATTCCAGCCTTTTTCAACAAATCCTTTGCATACTTAGATTGGCTATTAATAATAGAACCATCATGATGATATTGAATATGTAATCCCAGGAAGTAGGTGAGTTTGCCCATGTCTTTAAGATCAAAGACTTTAGCCAGACTTGTAATCACTGATTGGATCTTTGAAGCATTAGAACCAGTCATAATTATATCATCAATATATAATAGGAGTATGATAACATCCCCAAAATCTTCTTTCACAAATAAATTTGTATCAGACAGTGAGGTGACAAATCCCAAAGTAGGTAACTAAGGTAAACTTCGAATTCCAAGCTCTTGGAGCTTCTTTTAAGCCATAAAGTGACTTGATTAACTTGCAGACATGATTTTGATGTTTTGGATCAATGAATCCCTGAGGCTGCTTCATATAGATTTCATCTTCTAAATCCCTATGTAAAAAGGTAATTTTTTATTATATCTAGTTGTCTCAGATTCCAACCAAATTGAACTGCCAAAGCAAGAATCATTCTCACGATAGTATGCCTTACAACATGACTAAAGGTTTCAGACTAGTTTAACCCTTGCTCTTGACTAAACCCTTGTGCAACCAACCTTGCCTTATACCTGGAAATTGATCAATCAGGGTTCTTTTTAATTTTGTATACCCATTTGTTTCCAATGATGCTTCTATCAACAGGAGGATGAACCAGACACCAAGTTCATTGTGCTTTTAAAGCATCAATTCATCTTGCATGGCATTTTTCCATTATGTCTTAACATTAGCATTTCTAAAGGTTTTAGGCTCCTCAATATCATTCACATCAGCTAAAAAGGAAAAACCTCCAAAGAAATCATCCATTATATTCAAATAAGTGATCTCAAGTAAGGTTGCCAAATATGCTGCATAATTTTTCTTGAGATTGCACCAGTTTGTAGCCTTGTTTGAATCCCAGTATTTTGATGCACATGACTAGATTCAGTTGTATGAACTGAACTAGATGAAGATGAAGATGAAGAGAATGGAAGTAGTATTTGTAGTTGGTCTAGATGTAGGATAGGAAGTAAATGAGTTGTATCATTTGTTATGGAAAGAGTATGTCCTGATGTATCTTGGGCTGCACTGTCTTGACTATGAGAATGCCCTGTTCTTGGAATTGAACCTGAACTTGATGAATTCAACATCTCATCATGAGCGAATGAAGATGAGGTAGCTCCAGCATTATCAATAGACATCTGAGGTGGTATATGATGCCTAGGAATCTGAGTGACAGGTATAGATACCAATATTGGTCATTGAACTGCTTGCTGATTAACAACTGGTTCTATAGCTTGGTTTTGTGCCTTTTGTTTACAAGGAAACATCATATCATCATGCATAACATGTCTAGAAACTATACATTTCTTGGTCTTTAAATCATAGCATATGACTCCTTTATAGCTCAGAGAATATCCCAAAAATACACATAGCATTGATCTTATCTAGAGTTTATTTGAATAATAAGGTCTGAGCCAGGGAAACACAACATTGCTAAATGTTTTTAAAGATTTCAAATCTGGAAGTTTCTTGTATAGAAGACTATAAGGTGATACCATAGACAAAGACTTGCAAGGCATTCGATTGATAAGAAAGACTGAATGTGCACAGGCGAAATACCATAATTCCATTGGTAAATCAGCATTAGAGAGTAATGTGATTGATGTTTCAATTATGTGTCTGTGTTTCTTCTTAGCAATCCTATTTTGATGGGGATATATGGACATGATAGCATCTGTGCAATTCCTTTATCACTTAAAAACTTTGTAAACCTCTTACTAATGTATTCTCATCCCCATCAATTTGTAAATACTTAATTGAGATCCCAAACTGATAAAACTTTACAAAAATGGAGAAAACATTTGATTTATTGCACATTGGAAACACCCAAGTGTATCTTGTATATTCATCAACAAATAATACATAATACCTATAACCATCTATGGATAGTACTGGAGAAGGTCCCCAAACATCAGTGTGAACCTTATCAAAATGAGACAAACATTTTTCATTCATTTCTGGAAATGACATTCTAGACATCTTTCCCTGAACACATGATGTACGCACACTATGCTTACTATCTGTACTAAATGGAATACTATAATGTTTCAACATACAATAAAGTACTTCATTTGTAGGATGACCCAACCTTTAATGCCATAGGCTAAACTTCACCAATTGACCAAGCAAAGCTGTCGAACTAGTAATTGTAGATTGCACACCTTTAGCATTATGAAATACTAAAATCTGGAACTCTGTGGGCCTACTCTTTCCTTGATACAAAATCTTCTTTGTCTTCTTGTCCTGTAAAAAAGAAGTTAAATTCATCACATTTAAACCAGCTTTTGTTATCAACACACATTTGTTTAACAGACAATAAACTTCTAGTAATTTTTTGAACATGCAACACATTATTAAATAATAAAGAGTGACCCTTTGTATGAAGAATAATGTAACCAATATTCTTAATTGGTATACTTGTGCCATTACCATTGGTGATCTTTTCATTTCCTTCATATAAAGCAACTTGAGTTAGACAATTTGCATCAGCAGTCATATGGTGAGAAGCCCTAGAATCTACAATCCATGAATCAGTAGGCATGAATTGAGATGATTGCTGTGCATTGAGAGCATTCATTGAGGATGGTGGTGGCTAACTGTGATGTATAATTGCTCATCTGATAACAATCAAGTGCATCATGGCCTATTTTGCCACAAATTTGGCATTCAACCACAAAACCATTTGAAGAGGTGTTGGTATTTCTGTGGAAACAATTTGCTGTAGTATGACTTCTCTTGTTGCAGATTTGACATTCAATGACTACATTCATTCTTGTATCTGTATTTCCAAAATAGCTACTATTATTTTAATTCTGCCTATAACCTCCAGAGTTGAAGTTCTTGCCTTTGTATCCATTATTAGACCTATAATTGTGTTGACCCTTGGAATTATAACCAATGAAAGATCTGAAGCCAGAATTTGAATTCTGGTTCCTTGTATCAGAATAAGGTCCAGAGTTACCCATGAATCTAAAACCATATGGTGCAGGAGGATAAAAGGGAGCTGGTCGTTGTGGTAAGGGATAAAACTGTGAGGGTGGTATATCAGACTGAAACTGTGGTGGAGGTTGAAGCTGAGGTGGAGCATTATAAGTAACAAGTGATAAAACACCACCAGTTGTAGCAGGGATGTGACTATGGTTCTATGGATTAGAGGAAGAACCAGCTACCATTGAAGAACCAGGATCGGTACCAGTCCCTTTGACATATAAAGCTGACAGGCTTTGAGACAATATGTTGATTTCTCCCTTAATTTCCTTTTCAGCACCAAGAAGTTGTGCTCTGAATTCTTTAAGAGTGATTGATGATTCTCTAGCAAGAATAACAGTTCTTATTATTGCATATTCCTTTGGTAACCCAGCAAGACCAGTAATTATAACACCATTATCTGAGATGTACTCCTCTACAACACTTAATTGCTCTATATTATTCTTCAATCTCAGCAAGTATTTGTCAATTGAATCAGCTCCCTTTTGTATAGTATGCAACTTAGTCTATAAGTGACTAACTCTGGATTTCGAAACAGAAGCAAACCTATCTACAAGATTTGTCCAAGCTTCATAGGCATTCTTGCACCCAAGAACATACTCCTTAGCCTCATCTGATAAAGTTGCAAGTAAAAGACTTAATAACGCCATATCAGTTGACTCCTAATCAATATGGACCTTAATAACCTCCTCAGTAACTCCAAGATCAATAGTAATCACAAACTTTGGTGGACAAACATCAATTCCATCAAAGTGACCAAATAATTTGTAACCTTTTAGAACAGCCTTAAACTGAAATGCCCATTTGGCAAAATTATCTTCTTTCAATTTGATTGTAAGCATCCCCAACAAACTTTCTACTTTAACAGTCAAAGTAGTCATCTTGAATCACAGCACAGATACACAAATGACAAAGTTGGATGAACATAAAAAGATTGACCAATCGAAAAAACTGTAGTACTCAAGTAGATTAACACTTTTTACCAAGAAAGATTGACACTTTCCTTACCAAGAAAGAATGATGCTTTCTTGAATACTTCAATTTCAATTTAGCTTCTTCAACAGCATTCTACACTCATTACTATCAAGGTTCTAAAAGACGTTAGGCGCTAGTCGGGCGGTGGGCTGGGGCCTAGCGCCTAGGTGGCTAGGCAGGGCTTAGGCGGGCGCCTAGGCAGACTAGGCGGATTTGAGTAAATGTATTATTTTCGTGTAAATAAGTGTCTACTTGTACTTAAAATATATATACTTTCATCATAAACTACAAAATAGAATGACATACATATTATGAAGTATTGAAATATAATGAAAACATGGGGAACAAGCATATAATGAGTGTTCATTTAAGTATGCAACAAGTCTTTTACAATTTATTGAAAAAAATAAAATGCAAAATGCAAGTTATCTATTTTTTTTATCTTAGTGAGTTGCGAACCTAGGCAGGTCCCTAAAGGGGTTTAGACGGGCTAGGCGGGTGCCTAGGCAATCTAGACAGGCGCCTCAGCAAGTCTAGGCACCATTTCTTAATTTTCAAACGCCTAGGCATTAATCAGGCCGATGACCAGCCGCCTAGAGCCTAGGCGGTGCTAGGCGGAGATTTTTAGAACAGTGATTACTATATGCAATCAAACTACAACAAATTTCTCAGAACAGAATTCACACCAAACATCGAGAATAAGAACAATTTCTTCAAATATCTCAAAGAAAAGATAGGAAACCATAGTCAAAATTTTGTCGAAAGCAAAGAAAGATGTCACCTTAATCGATTGTAGTAACCATATAGTGCAGAAATCCCCGATAACCCATAACAAGATTTGCATAAAAGAATGCAGAACTCCATGCAGATGAGCTTTCAAAACCTTCAAAACCTCTCAGGCGATGAACTATAAGAGTAACGGAAGAACTATCAGAGTATCAGAAGAACGTCGAGGATCGAAATGGTGATGAACCTTTCCGGCGATGATACCATCATAACAGTTGAGACTTTGAGCTTTGAAAAGAAACAGACAGAGAGAAAATGAAGCTTAGGAATGAAGGAATCTCAACAGACTTTGTATTTCTTAATGATTTAGCTATAAGCTTTACACTGTATTTATATAGCATCCATATCCTTTTACTATTACAAGAATACCCTTTCTAACTAACTTCAACTAACCAACCAACTCTAACAACTATAGCCAATTAAGTGATGACAAGTGTAACCAATAGACAATATACAGATGTCTATTGGTTAATAGATTCCAACCCCAGCATGAAAAGAAGTGGTCCAAGCTCCGTCCACGTTCACCTTATAAAAAGGGGTTGCAAGAGCTGACCAATTGAGGGAAGGTTGTGGTGATTCAAAGGATGAGACATGACGTGGGATAAGCACACATGCAGAAATATCACTACACAATAGCTTGCTTCTGGTAATCACACCAATAGGATTTGGATGGGTCAGGTTGAAGCAAGCATGACACCTCTCTTTCCAAATCTCCCAGCAAATAACTCCAATTTGTACCAATAAGCATGTTCTCTGTGAAGATGTAGCATATTGCATCTGCTCCATACTTTGTAACCATTGATCCAAAGCAGTAAAAGCATGTTCATTATGGCTATAACAAACATTAGAGCCAAATCAGACATATTTAACCCAAGGGCATAACAGCAAGATGTGTTCAATGGACTCCTCATACTCCTGGCAAAATGGGCATATTGTATTAGACATAATGTTCATATAAGCTTGGATTATATGAACATCATCACTTAGCATGCACCTGTTTACTTTTCAAAATTATATTGAAATTACATATTTCGAATCTTGTGATATATTGCTCAATATGTGAGTGTGCAAAGTTATCAATCCAATTCTTTCTCAATTGAATTCCACTTATTATAATTACAGGTTAATAAACAAGTCATTAATGGGATGGGATTTCAAACAGCAAAGAGAGAAATGCTCAGCATGGTTAAGCATGCTTCAGCCCCCAACCCTACTCTGATTTTTTGTCAGCAATCAAATCCAATAGTACAAACGTGATATTATCCAGCGGACTCAGAGATGTAGTACGTGGACGGATGTGGATCCATTCGAAACCAAAATTTACCAAAAGGGGAATTTCTAAACATCAGTCATTTGATAACAAAAAATAATTAACTGCGCTAAATGTCTAGCTAGAAGTAGAAAGTAGTTGAAATATTGTCCATCCACCTACAAAACAATGCGCTCTCTCTAGACAACCAATATATTTTTACATGACCTGATCAGTTGTAAAGGATCATGATAAAAATTTATTCTAACACTTGCATACAAAATAATGCGCATATTTCTCTAGACAGTAGTCGAACGGCGGAAAAACCCTAGCGCCTAAGAACTTGTTGTTAATGACCTAGCGCCTTTTAGGAAATAGGGAAAATCCAATTTAAGATATTTTTCAATCTTATAAAAAATAAATACCTTGACTAATAACTTGTTGTTAATGACCCACCTTCGTCAAACATTTTATGAAAATAATGCGTGCGTTTAATTGTACTACATCATAATTTAGTGATTTTGCTTTTTTATGTTCTTTTAAACCATTAATAAATAAAAAATTCTTAAAATTAAAAGAAAAACCCTAGTCGCTAGAGAGAATAATAAAGAAATAAAAAACCTTTGTCGTTTGGTATTGGGTTTGCAACAATCTTTGTTGGTCTCTCCTCTCTCATCCCTTCAACTTTTCTCCTTTATTCTTCATTTCTTACGGCAGTTCCACCTTGTCTAAGGTCTCCTAGGGCTATCTATTATTTAATCCATCTAGTGAACAGTAACTGCCCTTAATGAACAATAACTGTCTTTTGCATCTCCACCCTTACACTGAATAGCCATAGCAATTGGTAATAAAATATTAATATTTTTTCCTCACTCAATCCATCAAACATCCCCTTTCCCTTTTCCCCCTAATTTGACCGGTTCTTCCTCTCTCTCTCTCTCTCTCTCATTTGACCTTTTCCCCCTCATTCCACCATCATCTTCTCTCCTCTTCTCTGCTTTCATTCCCTCCCTCCTCGGTTTCTCCTTTTTCCCAATCTTCGTCTTCCTCTTCCACTTCCTTTCTCTCTACGTCGCTCCAGCGAATATATCACGCATAGCGGCAACTGCTCGCTTGGAATCCTATATGCGGTGATTTAAATCATAATATCTCCCCAATTTCTCGTGACTCGTTCTAAGTCCCAGCCATAAATCCCAAATAGTAAGTTCAATCCAATGATTCTTATTTTATTTTTTTATTTCTTGTTTGATTTATTTGCTGCTGATCGAATTTGATCCTATATTCGGTGATTTAAATCATAATATCTGAAAACCAATAATCTATATGTTGCTAAGAAGTACAATGGACCATGTCCATCTCATCAAGGTCAAAGCATGACCAGGCAAATGAATTCATGGCTTAGATGTAATTTAGGCTGCATTATTTGGAAATTATAAGTACATCATTTTGTTACCTATTCATTTTTATTCATATAAAATAACTGAATCTCGGTCAGGAATTTGGTCTGCATTAAGCGGTCAGAAAACCAATCTATAAAAAGGCAACTATTTTGTAACTCTTCTAGATGAAAAGGGAGAAAAGGTGAGAGCAAGAGGAACTTTATGAAGAAAACTTTTGAGTATGTCCTTTATACGAAAGAAAAAAACTTACTTGAGGGGCTATAACCTAGAGTTCATTGATTGTCAGCCCTGATATCGTTTTGTAGGATTGGCAAGGTACAGCAGGAAATATGGCATAACAAGAGAGACAGGAAACGACAAACAAGAAGAAACATTGAGGTTTATTATGAGGTGGAAGGCCAAAACTAAAAGGTTGAATTTAACCAAAACAAAT
>JAOTRO020169580.1:0-12529 GCA_028566515.2 Pyracantha coccinea | reverse complement strand
TATCCCGATATTTCCATCGAAATTTCCGTGTTTTTGGACTACCGATATTTCCGATATTATCGATATTTTAGACCTTGATCATGCATATGTGGTGGTATTTCATCATGATAAAAAAATGCCAAACACACAAACGTAGATGCATAACGAAGAACCAAATGAAAGGAATTTAATGATGCTTTCTTTTTAAGGAAAACTATTAAAAAAATTCAAAATTTTGAGTTTTAACGATAAGGATAAAATAAATGGTAAATTGAATAGTACCAGGATTGACTTTTTATTATAAAAATGTGGTTTTTCTTTAAAGTGAACAGTACTGAGAGTTTTTCATTAAAGTTCCCTTCTTTTTAAGGGTAATGCTAGGGAGTCTAAAATTTTAAACTAAAATGATGTGTTACTAATGAAAAATAACACGTTAATTAATACTCAACACTTAAGATAATCATTAGTCTCTTTAGCATTACCCTTCATTTTAATATTGTTACAGTTAGGAAGACCAAATTTTTTAAACTAAATTAGCCAACCAAATGACGTGGATATTTACTTAAGTATTAACATACTTATTTTCTATTGGTTACACATAATTTGTTTTACAAATGGAAACTGTTATTAGCACTCCAAAAATCTCATTTTGCACTTTTCACAAGTGTATTTTTTCTTCTTCTAAATATAGAAAGATTGGAGTGCCAAATAAGAATTTTAGAGTACCAATAACAATTTCTTACAAATTTAGCTTTAAATTTTAGTCTTCCTAGCATTATTCTTTTAATAATATTACTTAGTTTTATCATTAGCTTATCATTAGTTTATAAATTCTTTAAAAATGATTTTTATGGTTAGTGGCGAAATATAATTGGATTAGTCAGATCTACAAGTGCTAGAAAAATATAGTAATAAAATTTTTGACTAAAATTGGACGGTGGGAATATGCTAAATCAAACTTTAAAACCACATTTCAAGACCAAAATGAGGAGGATGAATTTGAAGGAACAAAATCGAAATGATACTTTGTTTGTATATATTTGCAGAGTTCGTAAAGAGAACTTAGATCTGGTGTCTACTATCTCGGTTCAAAGTTTGGCTATTTTTGAGGATATGATGGAGGCGGTTGTCTGATATATGCTGCTTAAGACTAGAATTTTTTTGTTGTTTGTTATCGCAACCTACGGGCCTAAGTTTGTGAAGATCTTCCGTTGTATCTTGGGTTACAGCTCTGATTTTATTTGGGCCTTTTTCTGTTGTTTATCGAATTTCTTTTGAGCCTTGTACTAGTTTTTTAATAGAATGAAAGTTCAATTGACCAAAAAAAAAAAAAAAAAACTTGGCCTGAAGTAATTAAATAGAAAGCGAAAGGAAAATAGGGAAAGCTTGACTGTGACTTTTGTGGGTTTTAGTCGCCTTTCTGATCCTCAATCAAAAACCCAACAACGCAGACGAAACGAGAATGGCAGATAACGTTGGGAAGTTCTTCGACTCGGTTAGCAATTTCTTCTCCGGTGGCGATCAGATCCCATGGTGCGACCGCGACCTCATCGCTGTAAGCACTTTCCCTGCTATTTTTGTATATGTATTAATATTTGGTGTTTAATTTTTGGCATACTTGTGATTTGAAATGGGATTGCAGCTTTAGGGTTTCAGAATTCGGTCATTTTGTTTTCTCTCAGTGGCTTGCGAGGGTCGTGATTTTTTATTTATTTTTCTATTAAGATTTTAAGATCTGTTAATACAATTCTTTGGTTATTTCTTTGAATTATTTGAAGAATGGAAGAATAGTAATCAGTTGGGGATTAAATCAGATAAATATATTATTAATATTACAAAATCCCCTCTTACTGTTAGGCATCTTTGTGGGATAGATCTATTAGAGTTAAATTCATTTGAAAGGAACTTTCAGCAGCTGATATGCCTAACAGCACTGTTCTGAAAATCTCCGAGTAGGCGCTAGGTGGCTTGCCACTGACCCGATTAATGCCTAAGCTTTTGAAAACCAAGAAAGGCGCTCTCCTTAGTCGTCCGCCTAGCCCACTTGGTGCCCGCCTTGACCCGCCTAGGTCGCGACTCCCTTAGACAGAAAATCGCTAACTTTGGTTTTACATTTTATTTTTGTTCAGTGAATTGTAAGAGACCTTTTTAATACTTTGATGAATACTCATTATATGTTTTTTCTCCATATTTTCAATATGTAGTACTTCAATCTATTTGTCATTTGATTTTGCGATTTAGCATCTCAATACAATTATATATTTTTTTAAGTATAAATGGTACTTATTTTATATGATATATAATACATTTACTTAAATCCGCCTAGGAGGCCTGTCCCCTAGCCCACCCAGGTGCTAGGCCCCAGCCCACCATCCGACTAGCGCCTAGCGTCTTTTAGAACCTTGCCTAATAGCGAGCAATTTAGGGTCCAAACAGCTTCTACAGAAAACGCTATCTTTTGCAGGTGTAATACAAGTTTACAACTTGTGGTACATGATAGCTTCAAATTACTTTACTACTAATAACAGCAATGCATTTCTTTATGTCTGAAGTGCGACGATTACTGAAGTATCTGAATGTTGTTACAATTTTAATGCTTAAGTAACTACTTCTACCGCGCCATGACTCCTCTAGCCATTGAAGAGTAGTGACTGGTTCTTAATGAGTGGTATGAGCCAAATCCCATGTCTAGGGTTGAAGTTGGTATTATATACTAGGATAGTGCTGAGTGGTTGCATATTAGTGGATGAGTGAAGCTACCGGTATAGATGGCTTCCACCTTACCAATGGTAGAGCAGCCAACGGAAACATCAGGATTTAAAATCATAGTGGAATTTTACGATAGTAACGGTTGAGTATTGGATGGTTCATAATAGAGTCCTAATCCGGTCAGATGGGGAAGTAAATAAATGACTAAGAAACATCCTAGAAAGGAAAATGATTTGTTGACAATGTTGATGAGTTGATGAGATGGCAGGAATGGTCATGCTGCATACCACACTTAGCAGATGTTTGCATGTGATTTATGTTTTTGAATGCATGCTATGACAGGGTATTGAAAAAGAGGTTGCTGATGCTCAGAATGGTTCCCCTGATCACGTATTCAAAGAATGTCTCATGCGATTATCATGGGCTCTTGTTCATTCAAGGAATCCAGAAGATGTGCAACGTGGCATAGCAATGCTTGAAGGTTCTCTCTCTCTCTCTCTCTCTCTCTTACACACCTATACGCCCTCACTCCCACTAACGTACAATATATACACAAACACTTTTTTCCTTAGGTCTTTTTAGATAAGCCAATGTGCTTACCGTGACTCTTTGGACCATATGATGTCTTTTCCTAAGCGCTTAACGCCGCGACTCCTTCGTACTGTTCAATTTATTGCTTTTTGTTACTTTCTATTTTTCTGACTTGATATATTGCAGAGGTTATGAGGGATCCAACTAAAGCTCCACTGGAAGCGAGAGAGCCGCTATATCTTCTTGCTGTTGGGTATTACAGAAGTGGTGACCATACCAGGTGCAGGGAACTTGTGGAACAGAGTTTGATGGTATGATTTTGTTTAGATTTGATTATGCAAACATATCAGAACTTAATGCATGACTATGTACTTTGAAACTACTTGCTCTGCACATCTCTTATCGTTGAAAGCATCAGTGGTCAATATTAGGAGATGTAGAGCTGCTCCTCTGGAGCTATGGGTGGAAAACACTCGGTTATTATCTTCTGTTTACTGTCTCTTTCTATATTGTAGTCCAGATTGCATTAACTATCTTGAAGCCAGTACTTATGCGTGCTTAAGGAAGTGTTAGTTTTTTCTTTATCTCTTATCCTCGAATGTGCTTGTATGGTCCGCATTAGATTTACCATGATATGGTTCTTTTGTAGATTGCACCTGATTGGAGACAGGCACTGAACCTTAAGAAAATGAACGAAGCCCGGATCAAAAGAGGTAGAGATCAATTAATTTAATTCTCTCTCTCTCTCTTTTTCCTCTCTCTTTCCTCTCACACTATAAAAATGAAACTGAAACTGTCAATACTCTCCCTTCTTTGAATGCAGATGGTGCGATTGGCATAGGAATTGCAGCGACTGCTGTTGGACTGCTTGCTGGTGGAATTGCAGCGGCTGTTGCTCGGAAGAAGTGATCCAGTATGCTTGACCGGTGACTTTCCTGTTCATATAAATTTTACATTAGATGTCAAATTAATATAAGTGTTCGCTTAAACAAATTATCCTGAAGAAAAACCAGGAGTCAGACAATCATTGTCTCTCTCTCTTTAAGAGAGTTTACGTCTTTTTTCAATTTTTTTGTTTTTAACAAACGATATTATTTGTTAGTAATAGCCCAAAATTTGTAGTGGATGAATATGTGACACGGGTTAGTTGTGGGACTTGGATCCTCTCTGGATCCTTAACAAGAAGCCGAACGCGCCTTTCCTGCTCTTTCACGTTGGCGAACTCGTGCCTCCCCTATTCACCGACCTCCCGGATCTCCAGCAAGAAGAAGGAACAGTCTCAGCCTCCGTCAATCGGGGAAACAGTCACAATGGTAAATAGGCTACGGGATAGTCTGGTATGGGAAATCAAGGGCAGATTGGGTGATAGGATAGGTTGATTAATTAAAATGGACTTGAGTCTAGTTCGTTGTAGTGTCAAAATGAGAGATAGACAAGACTGGATATGATGTGTTATGGATCCACAATAAAATGTGTCATCTAACTTATCCTTATACATGGGGTACAAGTCATTGCCAATCCAATCCTAATGCTATTGCCCAATTCCATCTAGCTAACCAAACAGTCTCTTAAATTATTGGAGTTGGTCTAATCGACCATTGGAGTTGGTCTAATGGAGTAAGGGATTGGGCTAAGTCTCACAATGGGCTAGCAATAATGTGGTTTAAATTCTCCTTTGACGAGAATCAAACCTAAGATCTCTGAAAGTGAGAGGAATACCACTAGATCGTAAGGGTGCGCATGGTTTGGTTTGGTGCGTTTTTTAGTGAAACCGCAACCAAAACAGAAACTTTTTGCGGTTTGGTTTAGTACGGTTTTGAAGCCAAAACCAAAATAAAACCAAACCGTTTGGTTTGGTTAGGTGTGGTTTCAAACAGTTTTGGTTCGGTTTTTGAGAAAAAATGTACAGCTTAAAATTTACACCTATCCACGCATAAGACGGTCTCATTTTCCACACAATACATCAGTTTCTATTGCCTCATCCTCTGGCTTCTCAGGGAGTCACCCGTAGAAGAGTGAGCAATCCCACTATAGCTGTTGGATTCTTCAAATCTTGACTGAAACAAAATACAAAATGATCATCATATGAAGCTACTTTACAGGAATGCAATCAACAAAGAACTTCATTTTTTTTTGAAGTAAGAACAACTTTTTTTTTTTTTTTTTTAAGATTATACTAAGCTGTCATATTTCAAATTTTTATTTTCATTTGTTACTTATAATCCACCAGTTGTGATCAAATGAGATCAAATCTAACAGTATTAAAAAACAAAAAAGGCTCAAAATTAAGCTAACATCTAAATAATTTTAAAATTTTATTTAAATCAAATTTCACTCAATACCTATGTATTTGTTTGATTTTTCATTCTTTATCGGAATTTAAATATTTTTAAGTTAAAATGTTCATAAAAATAAATTAGGATAATCCACATAAATTTTAGTTTTAAAAATGTTACCAAAAAATAAGTTAGGCTAACATCATTATTTAATAATCTCAGGCTAAAATTTAATGAATAAGCATTGGAGGAGAAGAGCAGTTTCTGAGTTATGGATTAAAATTTTCTGACTTAAATGTTAAGCTTTATCCTCTGCGATTAGAGTTGGTCTAATGGAATGGGGGAGTGGGCTAACCCTCACAATGGACTAGCAATAATGTAGTTCAAATTCTCCTTTGGTGAGAGTTAGACGTAGGTATGTATACGGTTCAGCTCGGTGCGGTTTTGAGTGAATCTGCAACTGAAATAGAAACTTTTGTAGTTCGGTTCAGTACGGTTTTGAAGCCAAAACCGAAATGAAACCAAACTGTTTGATTCGGTTCAGTGTGATTTCAAACAGTTTCAATTCAGTTTTTGAGAAAAAATGTACAGTTTAAATATTACACCTATCTACGCATAATACGGTCTGATTTTCCACACAATACATCAATTTCTATTGCCTCTTCCTCCGGCTTCTCAAGGAGTCACCCGTAGAAGATTGAGCAATCCCACTATATATGCTTGTTGGATTCTTCAAACCTTGACTAAAACAAAATACGAAATGCTAATTATCTGAAGCTACTTTACAAGAATGCAATCGACAAAGAACAACTTTTTTATTGTTATTTAAAAGTAAGGACAACTTTTTTTAAGGAAAACTAACGAAAAGTCCATAAAAACTTATCTTTTAATGAAAAACCATTTTTAAAGGTACAGTGAATAGTACCAGTTAAAGATAAAAATATAGTTTTTCGTTAAAAATGAACAGTACGGGGAGTGTTTTATTAAAATCCTTTTTTTTTTTTAAGATACTAAGCTGGTATACCGATACAAAATGAATCAAAAGCCAAGATTATACTTGATAGTGTGAATCTTTCCTCTCCAAATATTAATTCAAGTTCCAACCGGAATTGATACATAATTCGCTGTAGCTGTTCTCTTCCAAGGTCCAACTGGTACTCTCTCTCTCTCGCAATAAACGAATCAGCTTTCTAGTTCAGAGTTTCAGTTTCAGAGTTTCTGCTGAGACCAAGAGGGATGCGAGCAGCAAGAACACTGAGGTTGTCGAAGAGATTAGATGAGTCCTCAGATGAGTTTTGAGAGAGAGAGATACTGATGGGTGATAATTTGATATTCTATCAAATAGGGGTGGAAAGGGATGATATTATAATGTGAAAAGTCCATACTAAATGTATGGACCCTAACGAACCGAAACCAAACCCTTTCTCTCACTGCGATTCGGTTTCAAAACCATAAAATCAAGCAGTTCGGTGAGGTCCGATTTGATTTGTATTTCGGTTTTCAGTTTTAAGTGCTCACCCCTACTAGACCTTAATCTTTTAATGATAAATAACAACTCTCTAGTATTAAAATTAGGCTTTTTATACAAAATGGTCCCTGAGATTTGCATGATCAATAGAAATGGTCCCTAAGATTTAAAATCAATAGAAATGGTCCCTGAGATTGTCCACCATCCATGATTTTGGTCATTTTGTTAAAAACTCTGTTAAGTATCCGGAGCTCTTGGCCGGAAGTTTGGGTAATTTTCAAAGTTTCGTAACTCAATCATTTCTTAACCAAATTTAACTCATAATATATCAAAATGAAGATAGGAAAGTGTAGAATAAGATTATATCTATTTGGAAGCCCAATGGTTGCCAGAGATAGCCGGAAAATAGCCTGAAATGTGACAGGTCCGTCAGAAAACTGGAAAACTCATCGGAAACTGGGTAAACTTTAAACATTCATAACTTCTTCAATACTAAACGAAATCGAGTGATTCAAAACAAAAATCATACTTCTCAATGAGATGAAGAGAATGGTATCTTTTTTTACTACTAAATCACCGTGGTTTTGCCGGAAAACTGCTCGAAAGTGGCTGACTCGAAAATGGTTAGCCATTTTCGAGTAGATTTTCGGCAAAAGCACGATGAGTTAACCATCAATAAAGATACCATTCTCTTTGTCTCGTCAAGAAGTATGATTTTTATTTTTGAATCACTAGATTTCGTTGAGTATTGAAGAAGTTATGAACGTTTAAAATTTACCCAGTTTCCGGCGAGTTTTCCAGTTTTCCCGCGGACCAGTCACCTTTCAGGCTATTTTCCGGTTATCTCCAGCAACCACTGGGCTTCCAAATAGGTATAATCTTATTCTACACTTTCCTATTTTCATTTTGATATATTATGGGTTGAATTTGGTTAAGAAACGATTGAGTTATGAATCTTTGAAAATTGCTCAAACTTCCGGCCAAGAGCTCTGGGATACTTAACCGAGTTTTTAACGGAATGACCAAAATCATGGATGGTGGACAATTTCAGGGATTACTTCTATTGATTTTAAATCTCAAGGACCAAAAATATGGATGATGCAAATATCAGGGACCATTTTGAATAAAAAACCTTAAAATTATTACCTTGGAGCTAGAATCCTACCAAATAAAAATGAAAATCTGCTACAAGATTCGGTCCTTATAGCCTAGTCATTGGAGGCTTTGGATGGATTGCAGATTGAAAGTCAAAGTCAGGATTGTATATTTGGATGGATTGAACAGAAGAAATGGGTGATGCTACATCATTTCCAGTTAAAAAGACTATTTATTCCGGCGATTGGTGTGAACGGTCATTAAAGGATTGCGTATCGATCTAAAGAGGGCTTTTGTTATTAGAGCATCTTCGAGAGAAGCCGTAAAACTACTAAAATTCTATTTTAAAGAGTCAAATGAAAAAAAAAATGGAAAAAGAAAAACTCATCTCCAAGAGACTTTATATAAGAGGAAGGTGAATAATTGTTTTTTTTGTTGTGACATATGTTCTTATCAATATATGATTGTGTAAATTCTAAGTAGAGATATACTATAAATCATTTGGGATCTAAAAGATCTTTCCTAATATACTTTGTATTACTTGGAGAGCAAGTTTCTCTCATCCTTATTACTATAAATAAAGGCACAAGTACTGGGGAATTAACACACAATTCCTCAAGTCTATTCTCCATTCTTTTTCTCTTCCCTTTGCCGCACCTCTCTACTTAATATAGGCCACAACAGTTATCAAATTTTAAAAGAATTTATAAATTTTAAATTGTCTTGTATTGTTATTATTTTTTTTTTTTTAAGGAAAAGCCTTAGCTGTTTTCCTATATTAAAAACAAGTAAGGATTCAGATGGCACACTTTTTTGTGAGGCTCACTCTGTAATCGAGATCCAACTTTTTATTTCTTATGTCTTACCTCCAAGATTATGTCTACCAAACCCAAATGCAAAACCATATTGATCGTCGGATTAAATTTAGTATTTCTTTGTAGAGTTGTATTCATCAATTTTCTTCACTACAAATGAATGTTGTAATAGTTTTTGGATTTTTCTAACTTTTTGCAAGATGATCTATGAATGATGTACTAAAATACAGACTGTTTAGATTGTTGAAATACATTATAAAGTGGGCCTACAAAATTGGTGTCAAAATGTGTATCAAAAGCATGTGTTCCCGGATCTTAAACCATTAGCAACTTTTTGCAAATATTAAAATGACATAAAAGATAACATCCAAAAGATTCTCAATAGTCAATCCAAGGAGATTTCAGCAAAACACAAAGGCCAATCATACCAAATTAATTGCCATCGTGCTAGGTAAGGGATTTCAGCATCCTAGGTGATCATTTCTTTTGGCTATATTTGGGTAAGGAATTTTCAAGTCCTAAGGGATTTAGATCAAGTTATGAGTAAATAGAGCAAAAAATGTTAAATATAATGGATTAGGAATACCCTCTATGTCCATTGTAAAGGCATGCGAGATAGATTTGCAAATCCTTACTTAAAATGAGTCATTTACAAATTTCACATACATGCACTTGCAATGATCATTAATACATTTCTAATCTCTTCTGTCTTTTTTTTTATTATTATTTTTTATTTTTTATTTTTTTACTTTTTGCAAGTGGTCCTTTACCACAGTGGTGGAAATGAGTTGAGCCTTTACATGATGGAGTGGGTTCGAACCCCGTCAATGACTAATCTAACATCTATCTAACATAAAGTATATCGTCCGACAAAAAAAAAACTCCTCTCTTTAACATTTTATAATTCAATCCTTAATAACTTGGTTTCAATCCCATAACACTCGCAAATCATTTAGATATGAGGCTAAGTTGGACATCTTATCACCACTTAGTACTCGGTCTAGTGGTATTCCTCTTCATTTGTAAGTAAGAGGTCTTAGGTTGGACTCTCGCCAAAGGAATTTCAACCACATTATTGCTTAGCCCATTGTAAGGCTAAGCCCTCCACCCTCTCCCCCATCCCCCTCCCACTTAGTGTGGATAATATTGTTTGTTCAAAACAAAAACAAAAAAACAAAAAGTTGGACATCTTCCTAGCAACACAAACTAGGGGTGGGCACAGGCTAGGCTAGGCCAAAATTTGGAGAAACCGGACCCTACCTATTGTAAATGGTAATGGGGCGGGCCGAGTCGGGTAATTGCATTTCAAAAATTGCAACTGGACCTAACCTGTATCATTTGAAATGGGCAGAAACGAGCCGGATCCACGAGTCCAATTAATTGTTTTTTTGCCAACACAGAAAGGACGACCTGTTGGCGTCGTCTTCCTTAGCATATAAGGGAATCGGCCATGGGAGAACAAGTTTTCCCCAAATGCAGTTATCGTCTTCCTTAGTCATCATCCTCAAGACGTGCGAGTCAAGAGCATTGTGGAATTGGCTGAGTTGGACCAGATTGAATGGACAGCCAGCAAGTTGTTCCCCTTCATCTTTGCCAATCTGTGATCCCACAATTTTCTCTGATTTGGAGCGCCATCAAAGATTCAAACTTTACAACCGCATTACCACAAAGATTGAACATTTCCTCTGTTTTTCTCAGCAATCAAAGAGACAATATTGAAGGTTTAAATTTTCTTCTTCTTGGACAACGATTCAAAATTAAAGAAATTAAAAAGGACGGCCTATCGCAATCTTTGTCTTCTCAAACGAAGAAGATGACTGATTCGTCGTTCAACTTCAACATTCATCCCTTCAAGTTCGACACAAATAGAGACTGACTTCGTCATTCGTCCCTTTGAGTTCGACAGAGGGAGAGAGATTAAGAATCAAGAGGGATGAAAGTTAGTTTTGACTTTGGGAGAGAGAGATCGAGAGGGAAGACTGAGGAGAGAAGATTCAGTTTGAGTTTGGGAGAGTCTTCAAGAAAGTAAACTGAGTAAGGCTAGGCTTGGTGAAGCCAGTGTGTTTGCTCGAGATTTGAGCATACATGTTCAATGGATACAGTCTAGGGCAAGGGCCCTTGTCTTTAGAAATTTGGAACCGACATGCCCCGCCCCATTTTGTATATAAATAATATGGACCCATCCTAACCCGTCTCGAACCATTAATACCTGCCCCTACCAGCGGGCCCATGCTCATTTGCCCACCCCTAACACAAACTCGGAGTTCCGTATATAAGATAAAATATTTGTAATCAATTGAATTGCAACTTCTTTCTTTTATATTTTTTAATTTAAGCTAAAATAGTGTAATAAAGGTGCAATAAGTTACTTTGGGCCTGGCCCTTCGTTTTTTCCTTCAGGCTGAGGTGGAGCCCTATTAAAATTGGGCCTTGTGCTTGGCAGCTTGTTTGGGCTTCAGATACAAAAAGCTGCAATTACACTCGTGCTCATTCCTCATAGGTTACTGATTGCTAGAAGAAGAATCCCACTGTTTTTGTTTTCTAAGTTTTCAAGGAAGAGATAAGCTCCTTAAAAGTCAAAAAAGCAAAATGGTACCAAATACCAACTGTCATATAAACCCAAAAGCCAAAAACCAAAGTTGTTGTTTGTATCTTTATGTTCCCTTTTCTTTTCAGGTTTCTGTATCAGCTGAAATAAAATAGTGTAAATATGCAAAGAATACTGTTACGTAGGCTTATTATATTATGATATGTGGACTCTATAATAAAAGTATATTAATAATTTGAGAGATATTATATGATGAGGCAATTGACGATTTCTTTTTAATGAGAAATTCAGGCACCAACTACCACACTGTATATTTTATAAAATAAGGAAAACTAACAAAAATAGCTTGAAATTTTGAGTTTTAACGATAAGGATAAAATAAATGGTAAAGTGAATAGTACCAGGTTTGACTTTTAGTGTAAAAATATGATTTTTTGTTAAAGTGAACAGTAATGTGGGATTTTGGTTACAACTCCCCATAAAATATGATCTAAAAAGTAATAATCCTTGTATTTTTTAGTAGAACGAAAACATATTAGGATCATATTCTAGTCTGAGGATCTTTTTTCTTTTTAAAAAGAGAGACAATTGCTTGTAAGTCACGATTATCCACTTATTTTAAGGGCCGAGAATACCCAAAATGATATTTCAACTCCCTTAACCATAATCAAGCAAACTCATCAGCTTGTGCTTGAGCATGAGTCCTCCCTACTTTTTGTGCTTTGGGAGTCAAAATTCGTACTTTTACTGTTGGACCACTTGTAATGGTTGTTGGTATGAGGTTCTTTACTCAACTAACTGATCTAATCCAACGGTCCAAAACCCCTTTCATTTTCTTGGCCAAGGTTCCTTCCTTCACCCCCATTACGTTGGCTGGGTTTTCGTTTTCACACACGGAGTCCAGAAGTCACTTGATTCTTTCTGGGGGTCATATTTTCTTTATCAGCAGCAAACGTTTGACGGAAAGAAACAAATAAGAAGAAAAATGGTTCCTCATACGATTGATTTGTTGAAGGAGCAGCTTCCGGTGCACCAAGAATCCCTGCTGCTCACCGGTCACCCCACCACCGGCCTTGTCCTCGTCGACCTCGTTAATGGCTTCTGCACC